>NW_020772213.1:0-10685 GCF_900518735.1 Pseudonaja textilis | reverse complement strand
GCTTCTTTGAAGCAGTTTCTTCCTGGGCTGGTGGAGGAGCGAGAGAGTGACTGAGAGAGGAACGAGGCGGGAGGAAACCGAAGCTGCTGAGCCGGAGAGCAGGACAGGCTTTGGTTGCTTCCTCCCTCCCCTTCTTTCATTTGTGTCCTTGATCCCTGATCCCAGCAGCATTCACCAAAGGCGAAGAAAGCCGCCATTTTTATTTTATTTTTATTTTCTTTGCGGACCGGTACCAAATGATCCACGGACCGGTACCGGGCCACGGCCCGGTGGTTGGGGACCCCTGTTCTAATCCATATCTTATAACTATTTTTGCAGTTTTCTCAATAGTTTTTCCCTTTCCTTGCTTTCTATAACCTTATTTTTAATATCTCATTCCTTTCTAAGTTCAATTACATATCTTTTTCTAATTTTCACTATCTTTCTAATCAATATTTTTATACATTTGTCTGCCCTGTTTACACTTTCATATTTGCTTTTCTCATAAAACAATTTTTTCCCCTGTAACTACTAGACTGGAGTGTAACACCTTTGTATCTTTTAATTATTATCATTCAAATTTTGTTTAAAGTTTAAATTATGCCTTTACAGTTATACCATTCATTTTCTAACCTCTATAACACAATACAGAAGCCTGATGATGGCAGATGAGATTCTGCCGAAACGTTGCTACAACTTTAAAAGCACAACTACAATGATGTGGGAAAATACCCGAACAAAGCTGAATACCATACATGTAAGTACCCGCAAAAACTTAAGAAAACATATATATATATATCACCTATATTTCATACTGTCTTTAAAAAAAAAGTTATTAACAGTAGTCAATAAAATTATTATTCTTATTCAAATTCACCCTGTCAACTGATAATTTCATTAAAAATCTTTCATGTTTCTTTTCAATTATATTCTTTTTTAAATCATTGAGAGCCTTATTCTCTCATCCTCTTTGTTTCATTTAATTACTAATTACATATTAATGCCAATTTTATCTATCACTTTAATCATCTATCATATTTTCTAACTCTTTTCTGTTTCTAGTATAACAATGCTATCTCATGTATCCTTGCAGAAACTTCTCTTTAAGTTAAATTTTTAATCATTTTCTCTGTGTCTTTTAAATAGATTTATACCTTTAATTCTTGTACGTTTTTCCTGTTTCTCTGTATCTTGTTTCTGTCCTTTATAGCTTCTTTTCCTTTCCATCTTCCCCCTCTTCTTCTCCTTCCCCTTTTTGTTCCCTTTTCTATCTGATTCTCCTTCTGTGATCCTCCCTTCTGCTTCTTCCTAATGTTATAGTTACTTTTCAAATTACTCTTTTTTTTTTTTGGTTGTTGCTTCAAGTCTTAAGTTTTTAACTCCCTTTCCTCCCTTTCCCTTTTTTACTCTGCTTAAAATTGCTTGGTCATTGAAGATGGCTTCTTCTTTGTCCCGCCTTTCTTGTTCTGCCAGCATTTCTTGTTGTTTTTCATAGTTCAAAATCTCCATTTCTAAAAATTGAAATACAAAGCCAAAAGATCCTCTTCCCTCTTGTACTTGTTTTTGTTCTTTAAGTCTCATTTTTAGCTCTTCAAGGAGTGATGCCATTTTAAAGATTTTTAAACAACCCCCAATTGATTTTATTTCATTTCATTAGGATCCACCATCCGAAATTCCAGGAATCACCCAATAATCCAAAGCTGTTTCTTGCTTCTTTTCTCACTTTCTCTTTCCCAGGGACTTTGTTATATTGTAACAAAGTTTCAGCTCCAATGGGTCCTTTATAAGTCTTGTTGAAATTCCACCATCAATTCTTTTTACTTCCAGATGGTTTCCTCCATTTTTCCAGATTCCACTCTCTTTTTCCCCCTCTGCTTTCTTTCTTTTTGAAATTTTTAAATTATCCAAGAGTCTTCATCATTTTGACACTTTCTTTATTTTCAGCTAAAAATAGCCTATTAATGTCAAAGTGGATTAACATCAATTTCTTGTTTAGATCTCTTCTTCTTAACGTTCAAAGTCAATTAAAGCTGTCAATGTGAGAGAAAGAAAAGCCAATTCTTTTTCCTTTCCCTTTCTCTTTCGCTGCTTTAAAAAATCTTTTTTAGGAATAGTATTACTCTTTGTAATTCAAGTTCCAGGTACCTTAAATAGATGTTTTCTCAATTCAACCTGGTCAGTCAAACTTTCTCCTTTAAACTTCCTCCTGCACAATCTTATCCGGTCGGGTTCTTCTTTGAGATGGCCATTTCTGACCACTGCTACAACTGTCTTTGGGAAAGTGAGTAATGGCCAGCCGAGGAAGAGAGATGTGGCTCCCCTCAACCCCACTGGCGGTCTCCCCCTTCTTCACCACCTCTACGGGGTGGCTTCGGCCCCGAATCCGGGAGGCTCAGAGCACTCCAGCAGTGAGCACAGTTCAAAACCGTGCATGATCGCAGATTTCAGTCCATCGCCAAAGAAGTCCAAACTGGAAGTCCCCAGAGTTTATGTTCTTATAGACTCCATGTAAAGTTGGATGTCTGAGTTTCTAAGAAACAGACTGAAAGCTCATTCACATACCTGCAAATATTCCTGGGTAACCTGTGGCTAACTTAGGGACAAAACTTTTTACTTTCCTTTTAACTTCCCAAAGGCATGACAGGACCCACTGAAAGGCGATTCTCATTGGCCATAGAGTGCTAAAGTTTTTACAGTTAGCACATGAAAAAAACCAAGCTATAACAGGCCTTTGCATATGAATACATTATTATTATTAGTAGTAGTAGTACCGTTTCCCCAAAAATAAGACTTATCCTGAGAGTAAGCCCTAGCTTGATTTTTACACGTGCGCCCAATATAACCCCTACCCCAAAAAACTGGCGGCCAGATATGTCACATGCAGGCCACCCCTTTCCTGGGTCTTTAAAGGCAAAAAACATGATGTGCTGGCTGAGGAATTCTGGGAGTTGAAGTCCACAAGTCTTAAAGTGGCCAAGGTTGGAGACCCCTGATCTATGAGATGAAATTTTGCATTGAAAATGTGCATTTGTAGGATCAGTTTCTCTTCATCCTTATTTGTTTCAAAACATATTAGTTCATCCTTAAAGAGGAAAAAAGTATCTCAAGGAAAATCCCAAGTGGAACTTTTAGAGGAACTTTTAGAAAAATGGCAGTAAGAAAGGATGAGTAATATATTCTTTCATTTTAATAATTTTAACATGGTTAGTTATGTTTAACCTGAGTTTGTTAATTATTCTTCTTATTTGAGGGAGTTTTATTTTATTCTACTCTTCCATTATCTCCATGGTGACCACAGACTCATTGAGCACCTCTGCAAAGCTTATTTTTATAATTCATACTAAATCAAACAATACAGGTGAAATTTAACAGCAGTAAATTGATGATTAAGAAAAGGAAAGTCATTAAAAGACAAAAAATGTTAAACAGATAAACCAACCTCTGCTTTGACCTCCAGAAATAACATTGAAGAATAACTTTGACATTCTTGCTAATTATACTCTGGTTTATCTTGTGCTGTTTAATTTTGGCTTTTGGTCTTCTGCTATTGTAACAGGCAAGCAAGATATATTACAATTACAGAGCTCAAAAGAAAATTAGTATGTAACAGGATTGTATTGGTTATTTGGGCCATAGGCAAGATGTGAAGTATTCCACAGGACTCTCAATGAGAAGAGGAAAAGGCATTTAATACACTTGTTGTTAATTGCAAAGTAGTGTCCGACCCATCACGACCCCATGGACAATGTTCCTCCAAGCCTTCCTGTCCTCTACCACGGCCCTCGGAGTCCATTTAAACTCATGCCTACTGCTTCATTGACTCCATCCAGCCACCTCATTCTCTGTTGTCCTGTTCTTCTATTGCCCTCAATTTTTCCAGCATCTTTTCCAGTGAGTCCTTCCTTCTCAATAGGTGGCCAAAGTAGTTGAGTTTCATCTTCAGGATCTGGCCTTCTAAAGAGTAGTCAGAGTTGATCTCTAGGACTGACCGATTTGATTGCAGTTCAAGGGACTTGCAGGAGTCTTCTCCAGCACCATAGTTCTTTGGCATTCAGCCTTTCTTATGGTCTAGTTTTCACAGCCATACATTGCAACTGGGAAAACCATAGCCTTGACTATATGCACTTTTGTTGGCAGGGTGATGTTTCTGCTTTTTAGTGTGCTCTCTAGATTTGCCATAGCTTTCCTCCCCAGGAGCAAGCATCTTTTAATTTCTTGGCTGCAATCCCCATCTGTGGTGATCTTGGAACCCAAGAAAATAAAATCTGCCTCTACTTCCATTTCGTCCTCATCTATTTGCCAGGAATTGAGAGGACTGGATGCCATGATCTTAGTTTTCTTAATATTGAGTTTCAAGCCAACTTTTGCATTTTCCTTCTTCACCTTCTTCAAAGAGCAAGAGGCTCTTTAGTTCCTCTTCACTTTCTGCCATTAGAATGGTATCATCTGCATATATGAGGTTGTTGATTCTCCCAGCAATCTTAATTCCAATTTGTGATTCATCTAGCCTTGCCTTTCTCATTATGTGCTCTGCATATAAATTAAATAGGAAGGATGACAGTATACAGCCTTGCCAAACTCCTTTTGAACCAATCATGGTTCCGTGTCCAGTTCTCACTGTTGCTTCTTGACCCACATATAGGATTCTCAAGAGACAAATAGGATCGTCTGGTTCTCCCATCTCTCTAAGAATTTGCCACAATTTGTTGTGATCCACACAGTCAAAGGCACTCAATGAAGCACTCACAGTCAAAGGCAAGTCAATGAAGCAGAAGTAGATGTTTTTCTGGAACTCCCTAGCTTTCTCAATGATCCAGCGTATGTTGGCAATTTGATCTCTAGTTCTTCTGCCTCTTCAAAATCCTGCCTGTACGTCTAGTTGTTCTGGATCCACATACTGCTGGAGCCTATCTTGTAGGATTTTGAGCATAACTTTACTAGCATGTTAAATGAGTGCAATAGTGCAGTAGTTTGAACATTCTTTAGCGTTGTCCTTTTCCAAATTTGCTGGTAAATTGAATGTAGCACTTTTACTGCATTGTCTTTTAAGATTTTGAATCGCTCAGCTGGGATACTGTCACCTCCACTAGCTTTGTTGTTGCTCAGATTTCCTAAGGTGTACATTCGACTTCACATTCCAGGATGTCTGGCTCAAGGTCAGTGACCACCCCATTATGGTTATCAGGGATGTTAAGCTCATTCTTGTACAGTTTTGTGTAATTGTGCTACCTCTTCTTAATCTCTTCTGCCTCTGTTAGGTCCCTGCCATTTTGGTCCTTTATCATGCCCATCTTTGCATAAACATTCCCTTCATACCTCCAATTTTCTTGAAGAGATATTTGGTCCACCCTATTCTATTGTTTTCTTCTATTTCTTTGCACTGTTCATTTAAGAAGGCATTCTTATCTCTTCCAGCTGTTCTCTGGAACTTTGCATTAAATTGGGTGTATTGGGTGTATTTATTTGGGTGTACACAACCCACAACTCCGCATCCAAACCCACCCTATCCAATCCAACATCACTCAAAACTAGGCATGCACACCCCAACTACCTCTATTCCAACCATAACTGGCCTTAAATGCAAGCTACTCAATGCAAGAAGCCTTGTGAATAAAATACTTGAATTTCTCCTTTTACTAAATATGGCTAAATTCGACATCATGTTTGTCTGTGAAACATGGCTCAATGCATCTCTCCCTGACTCCATTACCACAGTAAGAGACTATCATGCTTCCTGATCAGATCATGAAATCCGTAGAGGAGGTGGTGTTGCTATCTTCTATAAAAAGTCCTTACATCTAAAAAACATCCAAGTTACCCAGGAGCTTGCTATTCCTGGGACCATCATCTGTGAACTGTCCTTAAATATCACATTTTGGTTCTTACTATGTTACAGAACCCTGGATTATGACATCGAACATGTGAACAAGCTAAATACACTACAAACATGGGCAGCATCCTGCCCACACAATTTTATCTTTCTTGGAGACTTCAATCTACCTCATATTAACTGAACCCTTAACAAATGTACAACAGAACCCACACCTGCAACCTTCTACAATGCAGTAACAAATCTGGGACTAGAACAACTAGTAACCAACGATACTAGACTTAACAACTGCTTCGATCTCATCTTCTGCAATAGTTTGAATTCAATTTACGGAATACAAATTAAAGAATCCTTTTCCAACAGCGACCACGGAATGATTTACTTTTGTCTCAACATACGTCCACACAAAAATAATCACAATGATGTAATCCCCAATTATAACTTCAAAAAAAGCAACTATGATCTTATAAACAACGATCTCTCATCCCTTGATTGGCAATTTCTATTCTCTGGATGCAATACTGTAGAAGACCAAAAATATTACAACATATTTTTACTTGAAGTCAAAAGAGTCATCAAACTGTATGTACCATTAACAACTACCAAAACCAGAAAAAAACAGATTACCCAAAACAATAAGGAAGCTTTAATCCAAAAAGAAATCACTTTGGCGGAAAAACAAATCTGGTCACGTTGCCAACTTCAAAAGCCAATACAAAAATTTATGCCACCAGATAAAAACTGAATGCACCAATTATCACATTAAACAGGAAGAAAATCTTCTATGCACCAATTCCACCTGTGCTTTCTACAATTTTGTAAACAACAAACTAAAAGATTCAAAGTCCATCCCACCCCTGAAAGGGCCTAATGGTAAAGACTGCAACGACGACACTATTAAAGCCAACCTCTTTAACACATTCTTTAGCTCAGTATTTGTAAACAGCAATGGATCATGCCCAGTATTTATTAGCCGAACCACAGACAACTCCAATGATCTAACACATATCGATTTTACAGAAGACAGCACTACGCAATCTAATGGGCCAGACGGAATATGTGCCTTCTTAGAAAAGCTACCAACTGCCATAGCCGAACATCTAAGCATAATCTTCGAAAAATCTTTCAGGACCAGCTCCTTGCCAAAACTATGGTCACAAGCCATGGTCATCCCCATCTTCAAAAAGGGAGACCCCAGCCTAGTTGAAAATTACAGACCAATCTCTTTATGCTGCATCACCTGTAAAGTCATGGAATCAATTATTAACCAATCCATCATCCTCCACTTAGAAACAAACAACCTACTCTAATAAACGATTTGGTTTTAGGAAAAAACTATCATGTAATCTGCAACTCTTACACTGCAAAAACATATGGACTACACAACTCGATCAGGGCAAAGCAATAGACGCAATCTACATAGACTTCTGTAAAGCCTTTGATTCAGTGGTACATGACAAACTACTCCTAAAATTAAAATCTTATGGTATCTCTGGACACCTGCATAACTGGATAGAAGCATTCCTGTCAAACAGACAACAAATGGTCAAAATTGGGAGCATCCTATCAAATTCTGTACCTGTCAACAGTGGTATCCCCCAAGGCGGTGGTCTAGGACCAACTCTTTTCAAACTCTATATAAATGACCTCTGTGATCATATTAAGAACAACTGTGTTCTCTTCGCTGATGATGTACAGCTATTCAACACCACAGACAATACTGCTACCCTTCAAAAAGACCTGGACTATGTATCAGAATGGTCAAACAAATGGCAACTTCAAATCTCAACAAATAAATGCTCTGTCCTACATATTGGCAAAAAATAAATAAATCAGAAAATAAAATACAGGCTGAATAGTCAAACCCTTGATGATCCAAACTCTGTGAAGGATCTTCGAGTACTCATCTCAAATTACCTAAATGCCAAAGCCCACTGTAACTACATAGCCAAAAAGGCATTAAGATTTGTTAACCCAATCTTATGTAGCTTTTTCTCTGGTAATATTACACTAATAACTAGGGCATACAAAACATTTGCTAAACCAATATTCAAACACAGCTCATCAGTCTGGAACCCACATTACATATCTAATATTAACACAGTTGAGAAAGTCCAGAAATATTTCACACGAAGAGTTCTCCTCTCTACTCATTGCAGAACATCTTATGCCACCAGACTCGAAATTCTAAACCTAGAAAACCTAGAACTACGCCGCCTTCAGTCCGATCTAATTATCGTATATAAAATCATACATTGCAATTCCTACCAGTCAATGAATACTTCAGCTTCAACCGTAACAACAAAAGAGCAAACAATAGATAGAAACTCAAGGTTAATCACACCAAACTTGATTGCAGGAAATACGACTTCAGCAACAGAGTGGTCAATGTCTGGAATACTCTTCCTGACTTTGGTTTTTTCCCCAAACCCCAAAAACATTAACCTTAGACTGTCTACTATTGACCTCACCCCTTTCCTAAGAGGTCTGTAGGGGGCGTGCATAAGTGCACCAACATGCCTGCCGTCCCGGTCCTATTGTTTCTTTTTTTTCTCTTATATGTATTCATGTATTTATAACTATGTTTTTACTTTTACCTATTATCTTGTAAGCAGTTGACAAATAAAAAAAATCTTTCTCTCTTGCCTTTTGCTTCCCTTCTTGCTAGAAATGGATACTCCATTTCTTTTGAGGGATTCTTGCCTGCAGTAGTATGATGGTCATCTGAATTAAATTCACCCATACCTGCCCATTTTACTTAGCTGATTCCTAAGATGTCGATGTTCAGTCTTGTCATGTCTTTTTTTTTAACAAATTTTATTCAGTTTTTCACATTAAAAACAAAAATTTCTTTTTAGTGGACAACATATTTCTGGGTCATCACCTTTACATACAAATATGACAGCAATTATACATTCACATATGCATACTTAATTCTATTATTACTTTTTCCATTCTAAATTTTCAGTAAGGAGAGAAACAAACACATTAATTCTAGTTTAATCCATTTCAGAGTACACTAAAGAGATGGCTTATCATTAAGATATTATCTTTGAATAATTTGAGACTGAATGTGACTGAAGTTGCTAGAAAAATATAATTATCGATGAAACATTTGAACTGAGAAAAAGTGTATCAGAAATTAGTACAAAATATAATTACAGGTAGCCCTCATTTAATGACCATTCATTCAGTGACTGTTGGAAGCTATGGTAGCACTGAATGAATCAAAGTTACAGCTGATACAAGTTATGTGATCAAAATTCAGGCACTCCGCTTACATTTATGACCACACAGTTGCTTCAACTCCCCCCACCCACCTCCTCATTTCTTTCTCCTATTGGCTGCCCTGCAGAGTGGCACACTTTGGTGGTAAATGTGGCAGCAGCACTAGGGCTGAGGTAGAGGCCTATGGCCTTCAGCAGTCACATGCCTAGGCCTCTATTTCAGCCATCAGCACACTAGGTAATGTTACCTCAAGCCTCATGCTACCTTAAGCCCTGGCCACTCTATCTCTACTACGCAAGGACTTCGCTGCCCCTGCTGTCTTTGCTCCATTGGCCCTCCAAAATCCTCCAAAACCTCATCTCATTTTTTTTAAATCTTGTGTGCTTTTCTTCAAATCATGCAAATTTGCAATGCTTTGGAAGGTGGCTAGCTGCAGAACAGAACTTGAGGTGACACTCCTTGGTGGCAGTGTTGGTACCGGAAGTGAAGTAGAGGCTGAGGCACAGCAGCAGCCAGCTGCTGAAGGCCTCAAGCTTCTACTACAACCCCAGCACCATTGCTGCCACGGTGTGCTGTTTTCAGGATCTCTAAAACAGCAGAGATAGGCTCTATCCCCAGAGATGGGAAGAGTGGAAGCAAAATCTGTAAGTAGACAGTAAGATACTGGAAACAGTTTATCAAGTACTGTAATTAGGTCAAACTTACTAAAGAACGTTCAGGCTGAAGTCTAAGAGAAGTTGGAATTTTAGGAACTGAACTGATTGATGTGATTCTAACAGCAGCATGCATTTCTATATGTAGCTTCTTTCTCAACTGTTCAGGTATCTGAAATACAAAATAAAAATCACAAACAGTTCCTTTAATATAGAAAAACTTTAATCCTTCATAAGATGTAGTCACTGATATAGTAATGAGGTTGTGTAGAATCACTTAGGTGAGATGATTAGAATAGAAATTTGAGAAATAAATTAGGACAACTTAAGATTTCGAAGCTATTCAAAGACTATAATTGTAGTTAAAATATTAATAGCTTTCTCAATTCTCTCAAGGAAAAAAGGGATTCCATCATTGATTTATTTGATCTGGTTTAATTATTTGTATCCCACCTTTATTATTTTACAAATAACTCAAGGTGGTAAACATACCCAACACACCTTTTTCCTATTTTCCCTCAACATCAACCCTGTGAAGTGGGTTGGGTTGAGAGGCAGCGGCTGGTCCAAAGTCTGCCAGCTGGCTTTTGTACCTAAGACTTGAACTCACAGTCTCCAGCTTTTCTAACCTTGTGCCTTTACCAAACTGGCTCTCACATTATTTATAGCGATAATATTAACTTGTAATCGTATTTTTGCAGTAGAAATATTGCTTAGTGAAACAAAAAAATACACTAATTTTTGTTTTGCTATTTTAATCCATTTTAACAACTTGATTTAGGAAGGTACATAAATATTTGAAGTAAATAAAGCAAACTAAATTAGTAGTTTTTAAACTGAAATTATTTGAATTATTTAAAGTTGGATTAGGATTTAATGCTCACTAACTACAAAAGAACCATCTTAAACATTATAGTTTGGAGATTGCTGCCCAGCACTTAACCACATTTTTTTGAATAAGCACTAAAATTTAATACAGCTTAGTTTTCAGATAA
>NW_020772212.1:0-10687 GCF_900518735.1 Pseudonaja textilis | reverse complement strand
CCTACGGCACGAGCGATTTCACAAGCCGGGGGTGGGGTGGGGTGGGGTGGGGGGTGGGGGGAAATCATTGTCTCCAACGGGGTCGCTTTGGGGTATGAATGCCCAGCACCAGGAAGCCTTGAGGCAACAAATTTCTTCTCCAACAGTTCACACAACCTACTAAATACGGGTTTACAAACACTGCGTGCACGTTGCAGATCGCCAATGTCTGCACAACTAAAACCACGTTAAAAACAAAAAAAGACTTGACGGAGAGGCCTGGTTGCCACAATACGTTTAAATACAAACTATCCATTGTAGCGCGCTATGCAAATCCAGGCAAAATTCCTGCTAAGGATGAGCGCAATCGGACTCTTTATCGTTTACATGTGAACAGTAACAAGGCGGCCAAACCAATACTCCACCCGAACCTGAGTTTACCAAAAGGTTTCCCCCCACACACACCTGCTAAGTTACTCGTTAGGGTCAGTCTTTCTACTTAGCATCCTCCAGTTTTAACACCAACCCGGAAGCCGAAGGACATCTGGAGACAACCAGCGCCAGGAAAGCTTTGCTGCTAAGGGTACCGCGAAAGCGATTCCGGGACAGGACAGCGCGCACATCCCTGTCTCCTGACGTCCCTCAATCCCACAGCAGCTCCCACCCAAGTCACGGATGTAGCCCGCACACCAGGTCAAGCTGCAACCTTTGTTGGAGAGCGGATTGTTGACTGAAGGCTTTGCCTAGGAAGAGAATCCAGTCAGTGGAGCTTGATTAAGCAAAAGCGAACCCAACGAACCGCTCGCTGGGCTCTCGCTTCTCCCAGGATTTGGCCACCTGCTCCATAAATCCAGCATCCTTACTCGCTGCCTGGGCGCTACCTGGGACATGTGTCTATACAAAGTCAAGGTAAACCGCACCGAACTTGAGTGCAGGAAATACGACTTCAGCAACAGAGTGGTCAATGTCTGGAATACTCTACCTGACTCTGTAGTTTCTTCCCCAAACCCCCAAAACTTTAACCTTAGACTGTCTACTATTGACCTCACTCCCTTTCCTAAGAGGTCTGTAGGGGGTGTGTATAAGCGCACCAACGTGCCTACCATCCCTGTCCTGTTGTTTCTTTTTATTTTTCTTATATGTACCCATTTCATGTATTCATAACCATGCTTATACTTATGCCTGCTATCTTATAATAAATAAATAAAATAAATAAAATAAAATAAATAAAATAAATCGTACCGTCCCACCGATGCGATCCCTACGCTGAAAACAGCCGGGAAGTCGGAACAGTAGCCTGAAACTCTGCGATTTACAACCTGCCTCGCCCTCAGTTAACGAGAGGCACTAACCTGGCAGCGGCCGCTCTTTCCAGTACTGAAAAGGACACCTCCCACCAAGTTCCGCAGGGCTTCCGCTGGGTCCGAAACGAAAGAGGGACTGCGCTCACTTCGCCGCCCTGAGGGAGACCGGACGCCTCCTTCCTGCACCCGGCGCACCAGAAGGTAACCAGCAACTACGCTAGAGAGAATAGAAGCGGCCGAGGTGCTTCCCGCTCTGGCGTAGCCCAGCCCTGCGGTGCCTTGCAGAATCCGCCCATTGGGATTGGCCGGAGTGAGTTGTGAGTCATTTTTTTTTCTCCCTCTGCTTACCTTCCCCTTTGCTGAGTCGCCTCCGCACGTGTTTCTTGGACGTCAAGCAGCCAGCAGCCTTTGCTCAGGTTTCTTGGACAGGTGGCCGAAAAAATGAGCTTTGGGCGCCGAAGTTTCTGAAACGGCTCTTTTAATTATACTGCATTTTTCTCCCTCCGCTGCTCACTCATCAAATGAGCTCTACTCCAAGCGACGGGGTAGCATATACATCGTAGTAAATCAATGCCAATCTTGTTTTATGGAGATTCTGAATGATCCAGGTCATTCGTTGTCCCAAAGGAGCTTTTTCAAGAGGCATTCGGGACTTTCTTGTTTTTCTTTGAAGACTTTTCGCTTCTCAGCTCTCAAGAAGCTTCTTGGATGAGAAGGGAAAGGTCTTCAAAGAAAAACAAGAAAGGCCTGTTGCCTCTTGAAAAAGTACCTTTGGGACAAATGCTAATCTTGTGAAACTCTCCATAATACCTAATCAAAATGCAGCATATAGGCAAAAAAAAACCCAAACCACAGCAGGTTAAACAGAAGCACTGCCACAATGGTGGAATGACTAAAAGGCAGGTTTTAAAAATATTTAAAATATCTAAAAACCAACCAATCAACAAAACAAGTGAATGGAATAGAACAGTGATGGCTAACCTTTTCAGCTTGGTGTGTCGAAAATCGGGAAAAAGTATAGCCTTCCTCCGGTCGTGTGTCACTTCAAGAAATATCAATAATTTGGTTTATGACGGACTGGGCTGGGGTGATCACACAGGGCTGTGAAACTCGTCTCCCTGGTCTCGGAGCTGCAGGTGCAGGATGTGGGGATCGGAAGGCCACCTTACAGGGCTATGAACCTCATGGATCTCCTTTCCTCCTGTAGCGTTCCTGAGGTAATGAAACTGACAAACCTCAGTTTATGGCGGTTAAAACTGGTTCTCTGCTGCAAAGATCTTGTGGCAGCGGTGACACCATGCCTCCACGCAACAAGCAAGGAGCAGGGATTGGAGCAGAGCACAGGCAGCCTCTAAATGTGCAGGTTTTCCCCACACCAACAAGTGTGTCAGTCAAAGTGCCTCGGCGTGTCATGAGTGACACGAGTGTCATAGGTTAGCCATCACTGGAATAGAAGGTGGGAGAAAATTCCATAAGATTGCTGCTGCCACTGAGAAGTCCCAGGCTTTAGAAAATTCAGATCAAACCTCAGGGTGACTCAACTTAACAGGTCTTTGTGCAATGTCCAGTTCCTATACAGCTATATATGGACGAAGCCTTCCCTCCAGGTAGACACACAAAAGCCACTTTCGGTATTATTATATTATTCAGGTACTTCAAATTTAACTCAAATCTGTTGGAAATCTAGGCTAGAATAGATGTAATATATTTCCAGCATGATATGGTAACTTCCAAATCTAATTCATGGGCACTCCCCTACAGAGCATAACAGGAATTTTATTGTACACCCCCCCCCCCCGACACACACAATCCTTCTATGAAGGAGATGGGCAGTTTTTTAAAAAAGTGAAAATAAATACATAAATAAATAAATAAAATCAAAATAAATAAAATCAAACCAGAGATAACTAACACATGAATTAACTGATCTAAAAAACAAAACTATTGTATCACCTTCTGGAGCAGGGCCAGTCACTTTAGCTGGATGAGATGCTTCCCAATGACACGTTGTCTGGACTCGGTTTTGACTTCTTGTAACTTGTACAAACTGCAGCCTGCCCCAGGGAGGAACCAACCATGCTGTCCAGTACATCTGGTGGGGCTGGAGAGGAGAAGTATTCTAGCTCTCATTGTAATACCACCAGAGGTGATATTCAGCAGGTTCTGACCAGTTCTGGAGAATGGGTACTGGAAATTTTGAGTAGTTCGGAGAACCGGCAAATATCACCTCTGACTGGAGATTTTAAGTATCCTTCCCCTGCCATGCCCACAGAACCGGCAGTAAAAGAAATTGAATCCCACCATTGAATAGCATCCATTCCCACAGGCCCTGCCAATCATTCCAGGTTGCTTCATGTTGCAATATCTCTCTTATTTCTTCATGTAGTAATATCTCCCTTAGCCAAATGAGAGTTGATTCTAAAACACATGTAATGGATCAAATAAAAGTTGTCTGAAGGCCTTGTTGCAGCTGACATAAGATTCACTTGAAAGTTCACGTGAAGATTCACTTAGGGAAGAATACAGGTAAAATTATAACTGATTGCCTCACATTTTTCAGCATATGTATTTACCATTGCATCTTGCTCTTACTATAAATCAATATCTTTTATCCTTACATCTCAATCTTCTCTATGGTATATTTGCATATTTACATATTCCCTCATTCTTTTCCTAATTGCCATTTTATTTTCTTTTTATTTCTAAACCACTCATACCAAGCATCCCAGGCCCTATAATAAATTGAATCTTCTCTGTCTTTTATTTTCATTGTTAGCCTGTCCATCTCTATACAGTCTATTATTTTTTTTAATAACCATGCCTTCTGGTGGAACCCTTTTTTCCTTCCAGAGTTGTGCATATGAAATCCTTGCATCTGTTAATATATGTAACATAATATATCTATCTGTTTTATTGCATTTTTGTGTTATTATACCTAATAAAAAAGTTTCCGGATTAAATTCAATTTTCTGATTCTGATTTCTTCTATCCATTATCTCATTGTATTCCAATATTTTTTCACTTCCTGGCATGTCTACCAGGTATGAAAATAAATGCCTTTTTCTTTTCCACATTTCTAACAATTTGGGTCTGAGTTAAACATTTTTGCCAATCTAGCGGGAGGAAGGTGCCATCTGTAGAACATTTTGTATTGATTTTCCTTGTATGCTGTGGGTGTAATTAGTGTAATGTAATGTGAGGAAATGCAAAAGATGTCTTGATGTTTATAATAATGTATAGTTTTGTTTTATGTTTTTTAAAATTTGGAAACTTAATTAAAAAAAGAAACTGATTGCCCCTGGAGGTACTTACAACCCAGGAGTGGGAAACAAATAGTTTTACTACCAGTTCAGTAGGCGTGGCCAGGTAGGCATGGCCAGGTGACTGAGTGGGCATGGCTTTTTGGGGCAGCACCCACTCACTCCATTTTTATTTTATTTTTTTGCCTCCTGGGCCTCAGGGAAGCCCACCGGGAGCCAAAATGGCCTTCCAGGAGGCTTCTCTGAAGCCCAGGAGGCAAAAAAACGGAGCGCGTAAGGGTGCTGCATGCCCCCCTTGTGCTCCGTTTTTGGCCTCTAGACCTCAGGGAAGCCTCATGGACAAAGCAGTAAGACAGCGAGGGGGATTCTGGCACAGCTGATCATCAGAACAGCTGATCATCAAGAGAGAAAAAGAAAAAAGAAATAACAACTGGTAACTATTTTTTTTAATACCAGTGTGGCTGAACGGTAACATTTTTTACTAGTGGTTCGTTTGAACCACGCTGAACCAGTAGAATACCACCACTGTTACAACCCAATTCTGATTTCTACCCTTCTCCCAAGCATATGTCTGCATTTCAGTTGCTTAGCAACCAGGTATTTACATTTACAGTCATTTGCAGTATCCCACAGTCACATGATTGTGTTTTACAACTTTTTTGTGTGTAAAACTGACATTTGCATTAATGATTGGGTCATTCATTTTATGACCACTGCAAAAAAAAGTTCATAAAATTGAGCCGGTCAGATGGGTGGTCTGCTTTATAACTGTGATGGGTAGGCTCTATTACAGTGATAAATTGAGAACTACCTGTACAGCCCAGTAGAGTCAACACCCTTTAACCTTTTGCCTAGATTTGTGTGACTGCTGACTGTATAGTCTAGTCAAAAAAAAAAAAAAACCAGTCTTGGAGTTGAACTTGATTTCTGTAACTTTTGTCTTCTCCTTATGTAGTATTACCATTGCCTTTAATCTGGTACTTTCCAGGTATGAGTACTTATATATAAACCCAAGTAGGGTAAAAAAATAATAGGGAGGAAGGGACTATGGCAATGATTCAGGATGTCAAAGAATCTTAGGAATTTTAATCATTCTGTTAATTGACCTCAAGGGTCATATCAGTTAAAAAAATCAATTTTAAAGAACTGCTTCCTCTTGTTGTTTCACAGCATAGGTAGTGTATACTAACTGGATTTTTAATTTGCTTGTGCAGGTTAGATATTCAGTGAATCCTATGTTATCATCTGTTAATGATTATATGATGTGATTGATAGTGTAATTAATGGACTGTAAACCCATTATTCAATAAACCATGGTTATAAATTATAGCTTACAATGTGTGGATGAGTACAGTCCTACATTGAGAATTGTTTTCCTGCCCATGTCAAGCTTTGTGGGGTTGCTTTGTTAATGGTTTGGAACTCCTTCATAAAGTTAATGTAGCTCCCTGTCTTCTAGAAGCAAAGTATCCACCATGCTTTGGTTGATCTTATTTCTGAACCTTTTTCCATTAGACGTGTGTTGGTTGAAGTGGTAAGACACCCTAAGGGAAATGGCATATTTACAAACTTCCACAAGGCAATCTGACGCATATTATTAAGGAAAATAATGACTGCCTCAAGCACACCAAATAGCTATTTAGTCCTACGTTATATGATGCTTCCTGTTTGCTTTAATTCTTATTCGGTATTTAAATTCATTTAAAATAGTAATTCCTTCCCAAGTAGGTGTCAATGCGCTCCTCTTAGATGGGTTGTAGTCTGCAATATATTGGTTTGCAAGCAGGGGTGGGATACAACAGGGTTAACTACTGGTTCGGGATTTACGAGCTTCCCATCCCGCTGTGAGCCGCGCACCTGTTAATCGTCATTAGCCCTCTGCTTGCCGAGAAGCAGCCTTTGAAACAGCCCTCTTTTCTTGCTTTTTTAACTGCAGCTGTGCCTCGCATGGCAGCTGAAGTTGAAAAAAATCAGGAAATAAAGGTCAAGTAAGAGCCCGGATGGGTGGGTGGGCAAAAACATCAGCAGACATAGAACTGGTTCTATGTCTGCTGCTCTTCAGAGCTACCGGTTCTACAGAGGTGGACAGAACTGGTAGAAACCCACCCCTGTTTGCAAGGCAGCTTGGAAGCCATCCTTTCTGCAAGAGTAAACCTCCAAAACCAAACATCTGTTTGGTAAATGGGATGGGCGATAAACATCCCAGCCTGGTAAATGTGATAGGTGAAATGTGAAGGAAAGGAATTTCCTTCTTTTCTCACTTTGTTTACTATACGCCTCCCTTTAAGGGAACTGGAGACTGATGCTGGATTTTTGGATTAGGATAAGTATAGAATTACCTGTTACGGTAGATTATGCCCCATTTTCTGGATTTGTTATTTCATAATCTGAATTGATGTAATTTTCTGGAAAGCAATTTGATTCTTCTTGGAGCCAGACACTGGTGATCTGCAGTCAGTGGGCTTACAAGAAGACCCACGGCTACTGCTTAAGCTCAAAATTAGAGATTAAATGTTAAACCAAAATGTTTAGGTTGTTCTCCCACGGGGTTGGCAGAAGAAGTAGACCAATCCTGCTCTTCAGGACTCACAAAGTAAAAGGATCAATTGTTACCTGTCTTTCTTTCTGTATTGCATAACCACCTATCCTCAACAGTATATTGGTTCTCTCTCTATAGCTCTACTGAAGTTCACATGTCCTGTTGAGCTACAATGTGCCTTGCAAATCATGATTTGAAGCATTATATGAATTAAGCCAACTGTGATTTATTAAACTTGGTTAATACGTTATATATATTATGGTTTGTCTTACCATAATTATTGATTAAAATAAAACATATTAAAGCCAGAGGTGGTATTCAGCCGGTTCAGGCCTGGTTCGGGTGTACCGGTAGCAGAAATTTTGAGTAGTTTGGAGAACCAGCAAAAACCCACCAGTCCCCACCCTCACCTTTCCTGTCCTAAATTCTCTTGTTTTTCAGCTCAGCTGATTCACACTGCAGAGCGGATTGCTGCACCCCAGTTGAGCTAAAAAACCCAGCTTATCTCACCAGCGCTGACATTGAGGGAGGTCTTTGAGTGCTGTGCTGTGCGAAGCGTGCTCTTATAGAACCAATTGTATCACTGGATGGCCCCGCCCACCCTGCCCATTCCATCCAACCCCACCCTGCCCTATATATCTTTCCTTTGCCATGGGGCCCAGACCAGCTAACCTCTATCACTTGCCTCCGCACCTCACCTGCTCTGGGGTCACCAAAGGTAAACATGCCATCCGCTCGCCCTTCACCTCAGGTTGGCACCATTCCCTGGCTCTAGCCTTACCCCGGGCCTCCACCTGCATGCCACTGCCCCTCTCTGGCCTCAAACGAGAGCCCCGCGGGCTGAAACAATTTATTTGGCTTGCGGCCGGCTGCACTAGGCCAAAGGACCGAAAGGGGGACGTGGGCATAGGAGGTCCAAAGTGGTTTGGGAATGGACCGGATGGTTAAGAAGATCCACCTGGAAAGCATTGCAGCGGAGATCTTGCAGCTTCTTCTTCCTTCTCTTGCCACCAAGGCTTTGCTTGCGGAGACACTTCATGTGGTCTCCGGGTTGGCAGCTGCTTCTCTCTTCTGCTGCCCTTGCTATAATTTAGGAGCTGTGAGCCACTGCTTTGGGTCCCATCTGGAAAGCGCTGTGGCTGAGAGAAACAGCATTCAACATGGCTTCTGCTTCTCTGTGCTGCAGCATTTTCCAGTGCCCTGGAGAGCAGAGATGCAGGAAAGCAGACCCCAAAAGGCTGCCTTGTTGATCCTTGCCACATGGCAAAAGTCGCACGGCAAAAGTCGCACATGTGCGGAAGTGTGCGTATGGGTGCGCGCTCACATTTTTGGTGAATCGGTGCTGGGTTTATTTGAAACCCGGCATTGATTAAAGCATAAACCTATACTTTATGTTAAGGTTTACATATTATGCTAAATCAAAACAGAGAGTATAATGATTTAGCCCAATGTGAACTTCTGCCAATATATATTTACACAAAATATGACACATTAAAGCCCAACAGTTAGTTAATAAGTCCCACCATCAAAACAAAATTAACTTAATTCCTGATTGGTATAAGATTTACACTATGGCTCAAACCTGTCAGTTGTTATTTTAATGCTCACAATCATCAAAATATATTGGGACTCTAAATGGAAAATGCAATGCAAAATGTTTAAGCTGGTTTCAGAAAAAGAGAATAAACAAGAAATGTTATTGCTAATTCATGCCAGAGAAAATGACGAAGAATGCCAAAAATAAGCCCAAATTGGCTTCACTGACAAATGTTTTTTCTAGAGTCAATCATATTAAGCTTGGAATGTTAGGAAAATGAGAACCTCTAGCATCTATTGTTCTCGTGCAAACCCCGTAGACAAGAATACTATCATGTGGACAGAAGATGGTGAATGACATTGACTCCAGGTTGGCCAGTGAATGAGCAATATTAAATATGTTCTTTACCTATTCAATCAAGGTATACATTGATTTGCAAGGGTGACACCAAAAGACAGTAGAGGCTTTTCTGCTTGTTATGCTGAACATATTTACAGCTGGTATTTATAATAGGTTCATGCAACATAATAGCAATGGCAGTAGCACTTAGGCTTATATGCCGCTTCACAGTGCTTTACAGCCCTCGCTAAGCGGTTTATAGAGTCAGCATTTTGGCCCGCAAAATTTATACCACCTCGGAAGGGTGGAAGGCTGAGTCAACTTTGAGCCTGGTGAAATTTGAACTGCAGGCAGCCAGCAGGCAGCAGAAGTAGTCTGCAGTACTGTATTCTAATCACGGCACCACCATGGCAATCCTGGTGTTTGCCTAGTTTAAGACTTCCTTCTAAATCTTTCTCCCAGAGACCATCCCTTTCTAGCTCTCTTGCTTCTTCCTCTTTTCTTTCTCCCTCCTTTATGGGCTTATTAGGAGAGAGTGAAAAGAAAGGAACTAGCTGGGTTTACCGTAGCATGGTCAGCGCAGCATGACTTTCTCCTGGATCTGCTCAGCTGAATACACAGGTAGTCCTCAACTTACAGCAGTTTGCTTAGTGACCGTTCAAAGTTGCAATGGCACATTCAAAGTTACAATGGCCCTGAAAAAAAAGTGCCTTATGACTGTTTTTCACATTTACGACCATTGCGCCATCCCATCCCCATGATCATGTGATCAAAATTAAGTCACTGGACAACTGACTTTTGATGGTTACAATGTCCCCAAGTCATGTGATCATCTTTTGTGAACTTCTGACCATCCCCAAAGTCCATGGGAAAGCCAGATTCACTTAACAACCGTGCTACTAACTTAACTGCATCGATTCACTTAACAGCTGTGGCAAGGAAGGTAATAAAAGGAGGCAAAACTCACTTAAGAAATGTCTCACTTAACAAGAGAAATTTTGGGCTCAATCATGGTTATACGTTGAGGACTACCTGTGGTTCTTTCCACGAGGAAAGAATTTCTCTCAGGCAGTGGTGATATTCAGCAGGTTCTGACCAGTTCTGGAGAACCGGTAGTGGAAATTTTGAGTAGTTTGGAGAACCGGCAAATACCACCTCTGACTGGAGATTTTACAGCATCCTTCCCCTGCCACTCCCACCAAGCCACGCCCACAGAACCGGTAGTAAAAAATTTTTTGAATCCCACCACTGTTCTTGGGGTTTTCTGCCCAGTTCTTCCTTAGAGTCTAGGTCTTTGCCCAAAACTGATGAGCCCCTTCCTTTCTTGGGCAGGGGTCTCCAAACTTGGCAACTTTAAGACTTGTGGACGTGTGTGTTAGGGTGGGCAGGGCTCTGGCAGCCCCAGGAGATGAAACCGCACAGGCTTACTTTGTTTGAAGGGCTTTCGGAGGAAACAGGTGATTTGCTTTGAGGTAATCAAATGAGTCTCCAAGCCCTCGCTCCACGTTTCACCCGGAATCACGCCTGCCTCCCCCTCACAGAGAAAGCCGCCTTCCTTGGGGCCAGGCCATACCCAGCACGCTGAGGAGCAGCACACCAAGTCTTTGCCGTTTTCAGGAAAGGGCCAACTCGAGCAAGAGTTTCGTCCCCTTCTCTGGCGTGAAGTTGTCCAGCAAGTTAAAAGCAGAGGTCTCCAAAACTTGGCAACTTTAAGACTTGTGGACTTCAA
>NW_020772211.1:0-10697 GCF_900518735.1 Pseudonaja textilis | reverse complement strand
TGGAAGATGTGGTTAGTCTGGAGCGCAGTTGGTCAATATGGCGTTTCCATGGTCTGCCATCAGTGGTGAGTAGACGGTAGGAGCGGGGGCCCGTAACTTGAGTTACCTGGGCAGGAATCCAAAGGGGATCCCCAGAAAATTTTTTTGCGAAGACAAGGTCTCCTACCTTGAAAACACGGTGCTTGCTTCTGGAACCCAGGGGCTTTTCCGGGGTGTAGGCAGGGTGCAAACGATCTAGAGGTGATCTGAGTTTCCTGGCCATCAGGAGTTCAGCTGGGCACTTGTTGGTCGTGCTGTTTGGTGTGATGTGTTGTAGGAGCAGCATTCTAGTGACTTTGTCGTGGATGTTGCCTTGATCCATTTTCTGCAGGGTTTTCTTTGTAAACTGAACCATTCGTTCAGCCCTACCATTCGCCGCAGGATGAGCTGGCGATGTGAGTGCGTGTCGGATGCCCCTTTCCGCTAAATACTGTTCAAAGGCTAAGGCAGTAAATTGGGGGCCATTGTCAGAGACCAGGACATCTGGTAACCCGTGTGTGGCGAAGAGTCTGTTCAGTTTTTTAATGACCGCCTCAGTAGTGGTTGCTTTCGTTTTATTGACCTCAAGCCAGTTTGAGTAGGCATCAACAGTTATTAAGAAGGTGTGGCCTCTCGTAGGTCCCGCAAAGTCAATATGAATGTGAGACCAAGGCCCCCTGGGTGTTTTCCATTCTGTTGGTGGGGCTTTAGGTGGAGCTGAGTGGTTTTCCTGGCATTTGTTACAAGAGGCGACCCAGGTTTCGATTTTTTTATCTATACCTGGCCACCAGGTGTAACTTCTTGCCAGCGCTTTCATGTGTATGATGCCTGGGTGTCCATCGTGTAGCATTTGCAAGACCCTTTTTCGTAACTTAGTTGGTACGACAACTCGGTCTCCCCACAAAACGCATCCTTTTTGTGAAAAAAGTTCCGTTTGTCTGTTTTTAAACGGCTTAAACATTTCCTTAGTGTCGTAATCTGGCCATCCCCTCTCCACCCAGCCAAGAACTCGTGCCAAACAAGAGTCTCTTTTGGTTTCCAACGCGATGTCTTGTGCTGTTAGTGGAGGTGATAGCATTGTCTCTATTTGCAGTACGGGGAGTGTGGGAGCTGGGTCTTCCTGTGGCTCGGGTAGCGGTGAGCGGCTTAAGGCATCTGCATGGGGAATAGATTTCCCTGGGCGGTACTTTAATTGATAGTCGTAGGCAGCGAGAAATTCCGACCATCGCGTCATTCTGGGGGAGAGAATGTGTGGAGTAGGTTTGTCGCCCGCCAGGATCCCAAGTAGTGGCTTATGATCCGTTATAATAGAAAACGGTCTCCCATAAACATATTCATGAAAACGTTTTATTGCAGAGACAATAGCAAGGGCTTCCTTATCTAATTGGCTATAGTTTCTTTCTGTTTTTGATAGAGTTCGTGAAAAAAATGCAATTGGTGCTTCTGAGCCGTTTGGTAGGACGTGGCTCAGGATGGCCCCTACCCCAAATGGTGAGGCGTCACACGTGACAGTCAAAGGTAGTGTCTCGTTATACTGAATTAGTACTGCCTTTGAGGTAAGGAGGTCTTTTACTTGCTGGAAGGCGTGTTCCTCCCGACGTCCCCAATTCCAGGATGCCCTTTTATCGAGTAGTCTATGAAGGGGCTCAGCAACAGTCACCTTCTGGGGTAGGAAGATGTTATAAAAGTTAATAAGTCCCAGGAAGGCTTGGAGGTCGGTTTTGTTTTTAGGTCTTGGGGCGTTTTTGATAGCTGCCAATTTTTTTTTCTGTGGGGTGGATTCCCTGCTTGTCAAGAAGGTAGCCAAGAAACTCCACCCTTTCTGTGCAAAGCTGGCACTTTTCCTTCTTAACCTTGAGGCCAGCATTTTTGAACCTCTGTAGGACCGTTCTGAGACGCTTTTCTAATTGGTGTTTTGTGGGTGCTGCTATTAATACGTCATCAAAATAGGGCACGACCCCTTTTATCCCTTGTAATAGTCTCTCCATCAGGCTTTGAAAGATGCCTGGGGCTACGCTTACACCAAACTGGAGCCTGTTGCATTTGAATGCACCACGATGTGTGACTATAGTTTGGGCTTCTGCAGTCTCGGGATCAACTGGTAGCTGTTGATACGCTTGGGCCAGATCTAATTTTGCGAATATTTTGCCACCCCCAAGTGAATGCAAGAGATGTTGAACAACTGGCACTGGGTAGGCGCTCTGCTGTAGCACGTGATTGAGGGTGGCCTTGTAGTCACCGCAGATTCTTATGGACCCGTCAGGTTTTATGGGGGTGACTATTGGTGTCTCCCATCGGGCGTGGTCAATAGGTTCTAACACGCCTTGCGCAATTAATTTGTCCAGTTGCTCGTCAATTTTGGATTTAAGAGCAAAGGGAACTTGGCGTGGCTTTAGACGAATGGGTGCTATGTCGGGGCGAAGATTAAATGAAATGGGGGACCCCTTGTACTTGCCTAGGCTTTCATTGAACACTTCTCGGAAATCGTGGACGAGAGCCGCCTCCCAGTCATTGTCTTCAGTGTGATGGATGCCAGCCACTCCGATTCCTAGTGGCGTGAACCACTGAAGACCCAATAGACTTGGCCGATCTCGGTCTACGACGGTGAGTGGTAGAATTGCCTTATGTCCCTTGAACGAGACCTGCATATGGCGGGTACCTGCGACTGGAATCCAGTTGCCTTGGTAGTCTTTTAGTATGATTCTCTGACTACTGAGGTCTTGGCGTCGGATGTTGAGGATTAGCTGCTTGAGTGTTCTCCAGGATACCATGGATAGTGATGACCCAGAGTCGACTTCCATGTTGCATGGTTTGTTTTCAATCGTGACCTCTACTCGGATCTTTTTAGCGTCAAGTGATGAAGCGTGGCCGATGATGATGGTTTGATGAGCCTCCTCTCGTCTGGGGGCGTTGTTAAACCTTCGGGGTCTGCTGTACCGGTTCCACTGGTTACTAGGGCGGTCCCTCTGCGTGGTGGCGTTGCCATCGTTTCTCTTTGGGCTGCTCCCTCTCCGTCTGGGGCTGGAATTTCTCTTGTTTCTGCATACCTTCGCGATGTGTCCCCGTTTCTCGCAAAAACGGCATATGGCATCTAAGAATCTGCATTCGGATCGGGGATGGTTTCCCCCGCATCCGGCGCATTGGTAGTTGGCTTTGCGACCCCGCTGGTCCCATTGCTCACGTTCTGACCGGAGCCTGTGGACTACTTCTTCCTCGCTGTCTGAGGATGACTTGACGTCTTCATGATGGGTGGTTGATGTGTACTTGTCTGAAGATTTCCCAGCATCATTGGTGGGTTGGCGGTTGGTCCCGCTAGTTCGACGCATTCGTGCTGCCGATTTATGAGTGGCTTCGGCTGCTGTGGCGTCTGCTATGGCATCTGCGAGCGCGATGTCTCCCTTGGCCATGATCTTGCTCTGAGTGGTTGGGTCTCTGAGGCCAAGGACGATGCGATCTCTCATGGCTTCCTCGAGGTTGGCGAAGCCACACAAACCACCCAGGTTCCTCAGGTCTGCCACAAAATCCCCAACGCTCTCACCTTCACGTTGGTCCCTCTGATAGAACTCATGCCTGCGAATGAGAGTTGGCACGGCAGGGGCGTAATGGTTGTGCAGGATGGGAGCAAGGGTGTCCCAATCCGTGGTTTTAACTTCAGCTGGCTTGGCTAAGGCTTTAGCCATCTTAAAAACGGCTGGTGCACAATGGGTTAGAAAAACGGCTCGTTTCTTGCTGGGCGTGGCATCTTTGAGGTTGTTGGACTCCGGGAACATTTGAAATCTGTCCATATATTAGTCCCAGTCTTCGCTAGCTGGATCGAATGGTGCGGGTGGTATAGCGCTGCTGGCCATGTCGCCGTCGTTGCGCTCTGTCAGCCACGTGCTCCTTCAGCTAGCTCAATTTAATAGCTTCTGTTGCCTCCGTATTCCATCCTCGTCGCCAGTGTTATATCTGGGAGGATGGTTCAAGAACGGAGGCAAGACTCAGACAGTAACTAAAGCTCTTTATTTGTGACTTCAGGTCTGAGCGACTAAACCCAGCCACAGCAGCCCCTTTGATAGGGCTGGCTGCGGCTAGGCAGCCAATGAAGGCGATTTGAGTTTGCCGCTCTTGGCAGGGCCAATCGCGGCAGCCTGTTTACTGGCCAATCGCATCAGTCTATGGCGACCAATCACGATCGGCTTTCAGCGGGCCAATCAGATTTGCAGGGTACGAGCCTGCTAGTCCGGAACATTTACACCCTGGCATAATGGCAGATCATTGCTTGTCATTAGTTGCTGGGCAGCGGAGACACTGGTCCAATCAGGTTCCAGCTGCAGGTTGCTCGTGGGGAGGGGATCAAGAGGGTGGGAGGAAGGAAGAGAAGCTTAACAGAATAAGTGTGTTGGAAGTGACCTTAGAGGTCTTCTAGTCCAGCCCCAGCCCCAAAGCGAGAGCCCTTATACCCTTGCAGACCAATGAAGACCAAGAGCGATGGAGCTGAGCTATTCCATTGATTCCTTGTTCTCACTGTCAGGAAATCCCTAACGGAATAACAGAGTTGGAACTAGAGATAGGAAGGCATGGGCAAAAAACTAGGAAAAATGGGGAGGGGGGACAACGACGACTGTTTTTTCCCTAATTTATCCATTTATCCTCCAGGCCTTCCTTCCCATTTCTAGTTGGAAAGGACCTTGAAAATCTTCTAACGTGGGTCTTAAGCATATCAACCTTGCTTTCACGGAAAATCCACCTTTGGATAGTGGGGGTCCATACCGTGTGCACTAATCAAATAGGTGGTAAGGAAGTAAAGGAACTAAGGCACAAAACAGGTTATGCAGAAAGCTGACACAGGGTCAGTCAAAAAGGGCTCAAATGTGTAGAGACCAATACACAAAGTATGAGACACAAACCGGGTGAACTAGAAATTCAAGTAAATGAGGGCAGATGTGATGTTGTTGCCATTACGGAAATGTGGTAGGACAAAACCCATGAATGGGATAAACAGCTAGAGGGATATTTAAATTATTTAAAAGAAACAGGTCTAGGAAAAGAGGATATACGAGTTGCACCACGTATAAGAAATAGCTACATCTCTACGGAAATAGACCACAACAGCGATGAAAACCATCCTGAATGCATTTGGGCCAGGATAAAAGCAGGAAAATACGACATTGCCATAGGTGTGTAGGAAGTTCCTCCACTAACACAGAGACACTTCACCAAAACAGTGCCAGAAACCTCCATAAAATAGTACAAACACAGGTCTCCCCGTTCAAAGGCCTGAAGCGAAAATCCCCTGTCTTGAACTGGCTGAATCTGGACATATTGCCAAAAGCTATTAAGGCTCGTTAGCAGAAATACCAAACTAAATTGAGAACCTGGGCTTGTGGCCAAGAAGATAAGACCGAGCAAAGGTCCAGGTCAGGGGTCGCCAATCTTTTGGACTTCAAGGACCCCCAAACTCATAATTTTAAATCCCGGGGACCACTAATATGAATTTTGACTGATGGTGGCTTGCGGACGTTGGTTGGAGAGAGAGAGAGAGAGATCTAACTTCTCTCTCCCTCTCTCTCTCTCTCTCTCACACACATGCACACAGACAGAGGCGGGGTGGAATTCATAATTTTTTTTACTGGTTCTGTGGACGTGGCCTAATTTGGGGATGTGGTTTGGTGGACATGTGACTGGCTGGGCATGGCTTGTACGTAGATATTATAAATATTTATGTAAATATTGGATTTTTTTATTTTAAAAAGGAACAACTTTTACCCCAAAGCAGGCAGGCTGAGTTGCTCACAGAATCACAGATTCATTCACAGATCTATCTTTCTGCCATCGCCTACCTGAGCCTGTCACATAAAATTTGCTTGCAAACAAACTCATAACATTTGCTAGCAAGCAAACTCACAAAATTAACTCACAATACACCATGTATGTAAACCATGTATGTATTTATTTTTAAAAAGAGCAACTTTTATCCAAAATCAGGCCAAGCAGGCAGGCAGATTGAGTTGCTCACAGAATCACAGATTCACTTAGAGACCTGTGTTTCTGCCATCGGCTATTGGAGTCTGTACTGAATAACAGAACTGTTAAATTCGGAAAATGAGAGGCTGAACCAGGGCATGGATGCAACAATACTTTATTAAAGTAATAAAGGACTGAACGTGCTAGCCAAGCCTGGAACTGGCTCGCAGCGATCAGCGACTGGTTGGACCCCGCAGCCTGCTTTTATAGCCGGCTGCTGGGGAGAACCAGCCAATGAGAGGGGGCAGCCGCCCCCGCAGCGCGAACGGACCTGGGTGGGAACTTCTTTCAGTTCCAGGGACATAACAAGAACCTTCAGTCCTAACGGAGGTTGGGCTCTGCTTAAAAGCAGAGCCGAAGATCTAAAAATTAGCTAGAAAGAAAGAAATCCAATGATTTCCTGCTTCCTAGCTAATCTAAATCTCCCAGCACAGTAGAACAGATGATGGTCAGAAAAAAAAAAAGGGAAAATAGCAACTTAGCAGGCAAGTTTGCCAGGTAAGGAGTGAGTAGGTGGGGAGGGTTTCTGCAGACCAGGTGGGCGGCACAGCCTTGTGTTCCCACTCAGCCTGGATTAATTGCTTTCGGGGGGTGCGTGCTCTGGGGGTGACATTTCTCTGTGGACCACCAGTAAATTTATATTTTACCTACAAGCCATGCCCAGTCACATGACCACCAAGCCACATCCACAAATTAGGCCATGCTCACAGAACCTGTTAGTGGTCCCTGGGATTTAAAATAATGAGTTTGGTGGTCCCTGAGGTTCAAAAGGTTGGCGACCCCTGCTATAGGTTATCCAACCAAACAGCGGAAATAGATGAACTTTTTGCTACAGTATGTAGGAAGCACATCACAATAGTAATGGGGGACTTTAACTACTACCCTGACATCAACTGGGAGACAACCTGCACCCAATGGAAGATCAACCAGGTTCCTGATAAACTTAATAGACAACTTTGTCTCCCAAAAAGTAGAGAAGGAAACAAGGAGGTCCGCCATCTTGGATGAAATTCTCACTAACAGAGATGAGATGATAGAAAGGGTTGAGGTTACAGAAACCTGGGATCATGTAATATTGGAATTCAACGTTATGCAGGCACAAGCAATAGAACCGAGTCCAACTAGAGTCTTGGACTTTCATAGAGCTAATTTGGATAAACGTAGAGAGAGCTTGGGAAGGATTCCATGGATGAAGCCCTGTATCATTTCAGATGAATGGTATACATTTGACTAGAATTTCCCGCAAGGGAAAACAAGAAGCTTGGGAAATTTGAGAGATTATGAAATTTGAGATTATAAAAGCCCAGTCTAGCACAGTTCCAATGAAGAAGAAAAATAATAGCTCTCAAAAGAAACCAGCATGGCTGCACAAAGACAAATAGGAGAAATATACCAAGGGGCACATAACTAAGGCAGAGTATTAGCAAACGGCCTGCAGTGATGGAGTCAGGAAAGCCAAGGCTCAAAACGAACTAAGGCTTGCGACACAAGTCAGAAATAACAAAAATGGGAGGAATATGGCAAGAAGTGACAAGCAACAGGGGAAAGCAGAACTGCTTTAACACGTTTTGTGTGTTCATCTTTACACAAAAGGAAAAAAACATCAGTCCAACCTATCAAAAACAGTACCATATAAAACAGATTAGGAACTCAAGTTAAAATAGGGGAGAAAATGGTAAGGGAGCACACCTGTCCACTTAGGTGAGTTCAAATGACCGGGACCGGATGGATTAACACCCAAAGGAGCTGGCAGACGAGATCTCAGGACCACTGAACCAGATCTTTCAAAGATCCTGGAGCGCCGGGGAAATGCCAAAGGACTGGAAAAGAGCTGGTGTGGTTCCCATCTTCAGAAGAAGAGAAATGGAGCCAGCAAACCTATCATCCTGACCTTAATACCTGGGAAGGTTCTGGAAAAGACAGTCAAGCAACGGATCTAGAAACAAAGAAAGTCCAAAGAAAGAAACAATCAAAAGCCAAGAGGGATTTGTTAAAAACAGATCAAGCCGGACACGTTTTTATTGCTACAAGACTCCAAGGTCGCTTCCAACTCTATTATTCGGCCCTGTTCTTTTAGTCAAATGCATCCCATTCGTCTGAAACGGTATCGGGCTTCCGGCCGAAGCAAGGCGGTTGGGCTAGAACAGTGGTCGCTAACCAGTGGGCTAAGTGGTCGCTAACCCACTGGTGGTTCAGGAGAACATTTTGGTGGTCCTCAGAGAAATGTCCCCGCCCCCCAGAACACCCCCCAAAGCAATTAATCCAGGCTGCGCTGCCCACGTGGCCCGCGGGAACCGTCCCCGCCCACTCACTCCTTACCCGGCAAACTTGCCTGCTAAGTTGCTATTTTTCCTTTTTTTTTCCCTCCGACCATCAGCTGTTCTGCTGTGCCGGGAGATTTAGATTAGCTAGAAAGCAGGAAAGGGTTGGATTTCTTGCTTTCTAGCTAGTCTTTAGATCTTCGGCTCTGCTTTTAAGCACAGCCGAACCTCCCTTAGGACTGAAGGTTCTGTTATTCAGTGCAGGCTCAGGGCAAGCAAATTTTAAGTGACAGACTCAGGTAGCCGATGGCAGAATTGTAGATCTCTGAGTGAAACTATGATTTTGTGAGCAACTCTGCCTGCCTGCTTTGCCTGATTTTGGGTAAAAGTTGCTCTTTTTTAAATTAAAAAAAAAATCAATGTTTACATAAATATAATATTTGCATACAAGCCATGCCCAGTCAGTCACATGTCTACCAAGCCACACCCACAAATTAGGCCATTCCCACAGAACTGGTTGTTAATAACTTTGAATCCCACCCCCGCCTCTGTGTGTTTGTGTGTGTCTCTGTGTGTGTGTGTGTGAGAGAGAGAGAGAGAGAAAGGTTAGATCAGATCTCTCTCCCCCTCCCTCCCACCAACGTCAGCGAGCCACCCTCAGTCAAAATTCATATTAGTGGTCCCTGAGGTCCAAAAGGTGGGCGATCCCTGGACTAGAAGACCTCCCAGGTCGCATCCAACTCTCTGATCCCATTCCAAACCCTGTTATGTCCAGGCAGGAAAACCCGATCCCGTTTAGACAAGTGGCTGTCCAGTCTCTTCTGAAAAATCTCCAGTGATGGAACACCCACAACTGGCAGGGAGCCTTTCCACTCATGAATCGTTCTCCCTCCCATGAAATTGCTCCGTAAATCTCCCTCTGAAGAGCCTTCCTTCCTTCCTTCCTTGCTTCCTTCCTTCCTTCCCTCTTTCCTTCCTTCCTGTCTTCCGTCCCTCCCTCCCTCTTTTCTTCCTTCCTTCCTGCCTTCCTTCCCTCTTTCCTTCCTTCCTGTCTTCCGTCCCTCCCTCTTTTCTTCCTTCCTTCCTTCCTCCCTCCCTCCCTGCCTCCCTCCCTTCCCTCTTTTCTTCCTTCCCTCTTTCCTTCCTTCCTCTCTTCCGTCCCCCCTCCCTCTCATTCCCATCTCCTCCCTCCCTCCCTCCCTTCCCTCCTTCCGCGCCCCAGAGGGGATGCGGGGAGGGCGAGAGGCTGGCAGATCTGCGGGGGACGATGCCTCTCCCAGGCGGGAGGCAGGGCGACCCCTCCCGGCATAAGGGAAGCGCTGGGGGCTGCGGGGCCAGACCGGGGATCGGGCCATGGAGGCGGCGGCGGCGGCGGGGGCGCTGCTGCTGGGGCTCTGCGCGCTCCTTTACTACAAACTCGGGGCGGCCACCCGGTGCCGGAACGCGGTCAGCCTGCGGGGCAAGACGGTGCTCATCACAGGTGGGCTGGGGGGGGTGTCTCCTTTCTTTCTTTCTTTCTTTCTTTCTTTCTTTCTTTCTTTCTTTCTTTCTTTCTTTCTTTCTTTCTTTCTTTCTTCCTTCCTTCCTTCCTTCCTTCCTCCCTCCCTCCCTCCTTCTTTCTTTCTTTCTTTTTCTTCCTTCCTTCCTTCCTTCGTTCCTTCCTTTCCTCTTTCTCTCTCTTCCTCTCCCTCCCCCTCTCTCTTTCTTTTTCTTTCTCTTTTTCCTCTTTCTCTCTTTCTCTCTTTCCCTCCCTCCCTCTCTCGCTCTCTCTCTTCGCTTCCCCCCCCCCCCAACTTCAAAGGCTCCGCGGAGGACCGAACTCGCGGGGGGCAAAAGCGCAGCGCCGCGTCCGGGGGAGACGCGAGTCAACGCTAAACCGGGTTTGTCCGCGGAGATGCCGCCCACCCAGGTCCGGCTTGACCCAAAGGCGCTTGAGCCACAACCCAAGAAGTCCAGCCAGAAAAAGCCCCGTGGGAAGAAAGCGGGGCAGAACCGAACCGGGAGGCTCCGCGGATGCCAGCCGTCCCCGGGGCTGCCTCGGACCCCCGGCCGGGAAGAAAGGACGGGGAGCGGAAGAGCACCGGGGCGATTCTGGGCTGGGCTGGGCCAGGGAAGGACGAACAGAAGGACAGAGGTGGGAGGGACCTTGAAGGTCGTCCAGTCCAACCCCCCTGCTCCTGGAGGAGACCCTATACCAGGGGCGTCCAACCTTGGGAACCCAACCAGGCCGCTATGGGGAATTCTGGGAGTTGAAGTCCACAAGTGTTAAAGGTCCCGAGTTGGAATCTCTCACCCTTCCAGGCAAATGGCATCCAATCTTTTCTGCAAAGCCTCCAGCGATGGAGCCCCCACAACTTCTGGTTGCCAGCAGTTCCACTGGCGAGTTGTTTTCACTTTCTCCTTAGCTCCAGG
>NW_020772210.1:0-10699 GCF_900518735.1 Pseudonaja textilis | reverse complement strand
ATGAATTAAATAACTATTTAAAACTACAAACAGTGTTTTTGTCTCCAGTGTGTGTATACTCTTGGGCCCAGCCTCTCTCTCATTTGGCTGCCTGGCTTGACTGCTGCTGTGCACTCTGCTTGGGGGTTTGTCCCCAAACACTAACATTGGTTATGGGCCCAGCAGTGAGCACAGTCTAACTAACCAGGTTATAGCAGAGAGAGTTTTGGGGTGAGTTGCACATTACTGTAAGCACAAACTGTTTGTTGAATAGTTATTTATCTGAAGAGCAATGGCACAAGTAAATTTGCCAAGTCTGTCCATGATATCCAGACTAGATGGAACAAACTATGTTTCATGGTCAATGAAATGTAGTTTACTTCTACGAAGAGAAGGTTTGTGGGACATAATAACAAACCCACCAGATGTATCTAACTTAGATCCTAATGTTGAAGAGGATGCCAAAAAGATACAAGACTATGAACGAAAGAATGAGCAGGCTTTATGCATCATAGGACTGACTCTCTCAGACCAGCAACTGATCCATATCCGTGGAGAGGAAAGTGCTGCAAACTGCTGGGAGAATCTCAAGAAGATTTATGTTCGAGACAGTGTAGGAGCTCATATCAATCTTACACGGAAGCTGTTTAGAACACATCTTGAGAAAAATGGGGACATGTTAACTCATTTAAACTGTATGAAAAGCATTTTTCGGGAATTACAAGAAAAAGAGCTTATATTTAATGAGTTGCAACAAGTATACATCATACTGTCTTCTTTGGATCGAAGCTATGATGATTTTGTGACTGCTTTAGAGGTATTGCCAAAAGACAGTTTATCAGTAACTGAGATTACTGGCAGGCTATTAGAAGAAGCCAGAAGAAGGTTTGAACGTGACCAGCTGAGGGAAGATAAGCCTAATAAAGAAGAGAAATTATCTTCAAAGGTTGAAAGAAACCAGCTATGTAAAGTAAAGCACCCGGAAGAAGAGAACTTATCTTCGACGGCATACACAATTAAAAAGTGTTTTAATTGTGGAGGCAGAGGACATTTGGCAAGATTCTGCAGAAAAGGAAAAAGTCAGAATGTAAGAAAGCCAAAGAAATCCTTTGAACTAGCCACGTTTAGCAACTGTGATGTGAAGAATGATTTATGGGTGGTGGACAGTGGTGCATCCCACTGCATCACGAGAGATAAGACAAAGTTTATAAAAATGTCTACAAGCTCTCAACATATATCACTCGCGAATGGCTGGCACCTCAAGGCCAAGGGTGAAGGTATTGCATACTGTCCATGCTTAAACCAGAATATAAAAATGTATGTACCACAGCTAAAGATGAACTTACTTTCTGTAAGAGTATTAGATAAACTAGGTTATGTAATTACATTTAAGAATAATAAGTGCATACTTGAAAAAGATAACAAAAGGGTAACTGCAGCTTTAAATGGAGCATTGTATGTTTTACATGATAGTAAGAAAGGGGAGGCACAGACTGTATTTAATAATACAAAGCCTCATAATGAATGTATCCATTTATTGCATAGGCGTTTGGGGCATGTAAATTTTAAAATGCTAAAACGTACAGTAGAGTTATCTGAAGGAATAAGGTTAAAACCCTGTGATAAATATTTGCGTTGTAATGTCTGCTGTGAAGATAAGAGTAAAATATTGCCTGCAAATAGGCTAAATGGTTTCAAAACTAAAGAACCTTTAGAAGTAGTATTTGCAGACATTATAGGTCCAAAGAAACCCAGTATGGGGGGTGCTCGATATATACTGAGCATTATGGACCATTACTCTAGATATGGGTTTTGCTACTTAATGAAAAGCAAAACTGAAACATATCAACATTTCTTCAACTGGTTAAAGTTTGCAGAAAGAAAGACTAAACGGCAACTGATAACCCTGGTGACAGATAATGGTACGGAATTTGTTAATAGCAAATTCCAGAATAGATTAAAGGTAGCTGGAATAGAGCACAAGAAATCTGCACCATACAGACCACAACACAACGCATATATTGAAAGAAGAGGCCAAACACTACAGGCAATGGTTAGAACAATGTTAACTGATTCTGGATTACCTGATTCTGTGTGGGGGGAGGCTGCAATGTGTGCTAATAACATATTGAACAACGTGGTTAACTCAACTACTGGTGAAATACCATTCACCATGTGGCATGGCAGGAAGCCTGATCTGAGTTACCTGCACACATTTGGAGCACCAGCATGGGTGCTTTTCCATGGAGCTGCTCCGAGCGTCCAGGTTGGGAGGTGCTTCAGTCTCGGCTCCTACAGGCTGAGCTTGAAATTGAGGAACGCCTCTCATCATCACGTGGTCCTCCGGCGTCCCCAGTTTTTAGCTCAGCCTTGTGGCAGTCAGGCTGTTCGCTCCTTAGCTCCTTGGCTGATCGGTTTTTCTACTCATTCTATTGGACCCTCTCTTCACCAGTGCAGGAAAATTGAGGTTTGCACTCTCAAGGGAGTACCCTGATAAAAGGGGGAGAGCTTTATCGCGTATTTCAGGGGCAGAGGCTAGCGTTCCGAACGCCACCCCCCCCACCCCCCCCACCCCTCCTTCGCTCGTCGTTCCTTCGCCCCGGCGAAAACGCATTGTTCCTTACCTGCCTTGACTTTCTCTTCTCACTGTTTCCCCCCCACGAACGCCTTTAGCTCAGGGGAAACTGCTCCCCTGCCTCTTCCTTAATTAGGAGAGTTCCGCCGCTGGGTTAGCTCAGATTGTTTGCAGCTGCCATTTTGGGGCTCCGCATGGTGTCCGCCATTTTGAAGGTGGCCTCAGCATGGCGTCCGCCATTTTGAATGTGGCCTCACCGCATGGCGTCCGCCATTTTGAATGTGGCTTCAGCCAGCGACGCCATCTTGGATGTGGCCTCACCACATGGTGTCCGCCATTTTGAATGTGGCTTCAGACAGCGACGCCATTTTGAATGTGGCTTCACCGCATGGCGTCCGCCATTTTGAATGTGGCTTCAGACAGCGACGGCATTTTGAATGTGGCTTTCTGGCCTACCTTTCTTCTCTGAGGCACTCTGTTACAGGCTGCAGGTAATTGAGACTCTAGGCAGCCCCTGGGACTACCTAGACTACTGCTCATTTTTTCCCAGGCCTCTCAAGGCTTACAGAGCTTCAAGGGTCCGTTGGCTTCGCAGCCTACCCAGCAGGCGAGGTAGCAGCATAGCAACCCCCCCACCCGGTCCGTCCGGTGAGGGTAGCTGCTTGGGCGTTCACCTTTTGGCTGATTGACTTCACGGGCCAGGCCCTCAACTCGATAGCAGTTCACTAAAAATTTTTTGATCAAAGGGGGGGCGTGAAACAGTTGCTAGGATTCCTGGCCTTCCGTAGGCCACATCCAGACGTGCCAACCGTCTAATACTAACCCAAAATTCCTCTTTTTGCTCTTCAGATGGCAGACGACAAAACACCTCGTGGCCCTTCCTTGAAGGCCAAATCAAAGACTCATCACCTGCGTAAACAAACCCAGGAAGCCTCTAAAGCCTCCCAGAGAGATGCCCTCAGGCGACACAGGGCACTTGAGAAGGAGATCGACAGGCGGTCCAGAGAGTTAGGCTCCGTGCCTCTGGCTCCTTCCGCCCCTACTCCCTCAACCTCCACCCAACCCCCCCTCCCCTCCTCCCTGGCACCCTCCTCTCACTCTCAGCCTAGACAGGCCCCTGAGGCCACATTTACTCCCACCGCTGCAGGTCTACGCCCAGAGGAGCCTCACCCACCTCCCGTGCTGGAAATCCCGGAGAATCTCAGGCAGTGGATGGAGTTGGCCATCCGACAAAGCATAACGCAAGAGCTCCAGCATATAGCCGGCCCGGCTCCACGGCCCGCGACCTCTGAAGCGCAGGCACCTTCCGTTCGCTCATTCTCCGGATCCGAGGCCTCGCACGGGCAGGTAGCATCCCACGGGAATTTCCCCCTGTCTTTGGAGGAGGAGATAGAAACTCAGGAGCTCGGGGATCCTATCCAATTTGGGGAAGGCGAGGACCTAGACTTGGGGTCCATTTCTGGCAGTGAGCCCTTCTCGGGAGCAGACCCACTGGAGGGGGACATGTCGGAGGACGAGGGCCTCACTCCGGACCAACCCACCTTCGTGGGCTTGTTCAAGCCGCACCTGTTTAGGTCCATTCTATTTAAGGCCAAGAATACCTCCGGCCTGACCTCCCCCACTCCTTCCCAACCAGCGGCTTCGGGGGAACCCCTCGACTCCATCTTTTCCCAGCCCATGGTGGAGACTGATGTGGTCCCCGTCCCACCTATCTTCTCGGACATGGTCTCCAGGCAGCTAGCCTCCTCAGGGCCTCCCCCCCCCTCTGCCCAGGATAAACGTTTCTTCAATCTCGACCCGCAGTTCACTCTTTTGCTAGATCCCCCCCCTGTGGACGAGCCCATTGTAGGACTAGCTTCCCGGTCTACCCCTAGCGACGCTCTCGAGGCCCTCAAGCCCGAGGACAAGCGAGCCGAGCTGGCCCTACGCCGCGCTCATCATTCCGACGCCTGGGCAGTCAGGGCATCCACTGCTGCTTCTTTCTTCATTAGGTCCTCGATTAAATGGCTCCAACAACTCAAACAACATGTCCCTGCGGCCAACCTCAGAGCCCAACAGGACATCGCCAAACTTATGGCCGCGGCTGAATTCTCGGCGGATGCCACCTTTCAAGCCGCCAAGTTCTCCACCAAGGCCATTTCCTCCCAAGTCACCGCCCGCCGCTTGCTCTGGCTCCGCCACTGGCAAGCGGATGTCAAAAACAAGGCCAAGCTGGCCTCAGCCCCCATCTCTGGGGGGAAACTTTTTGGACCAGCCCTCGATCCCTTTCTGGCCGAGACTCGGAACAAACGCACATACCTCCCCTCTCTTTTTCGGAGGCCCGACCCCAGAGGCTCCTCCCCCTCCCCTCGTCGAGGCTCCTTTCGTCCCTCCAGATTCTCCCAACCTCCCTATAGAACCCCCTCCTCGCAGGTCCGGTCAGACTCGTCTGACAGGTCCAGACGAGGTTCCTTCAAGAGGCCTTTCCGGGGATCCGGAAACCGACCTTTCCGTCGAACTCGCTAGGGCAAACCTTCCCATAGGCGGCCGCCTCAAGCACTTTACTCACCAATGGGAGGCCATCACTACTGACGCATGGGTCAGAGATACGGTTCGTCTCGGACTGGCACTCGAGTTCCACTCCTCCCCCCCCCGAATTCTTTATGTCTTCCCCCCCTTCCAGGAACCCTGCAAAACGGGCCCTCATGGAGGCCGCCATTCACCACCTCCTAGATATAAGGGCCATCCAGCCCGTTCCCTCCTCTGAACGGGGGCGAGGCTTCTACTCCCACCTGTTTGTAGTGCCCAAGAGTTCGGGGGGTTGGAGGGCGATCCTAGACCTTAAAAGACTAAATCGCTACATTGCCCCCCGCAAATTTAAGATGCACACTTTGCAGTCAATACTTATGGGAACCCGGCAAGGGGACTGGCTCTCCTCAATTGACCTTTCCGAGGCATATTTACATATTGCTATTCGTCCCTCCCACTACAGGTTCCTACGTTTTGCCTATAATAGACAACATTTCCAGTACGTCGCGCTTCCCTTTGGTCTGTCCTCCGCTCCCAGGGTGTTCACGAAGGTTTTGGCGGCCCTTGCCGCTCACCTGCGTTCCTTCCCCGTCCGACTCCACTGTTATCTGGACGATATCCTCATCCTCTCATCTTCTAGAGCTCTCGCCCTAAGAGATACCAAACTCACCCTTAATACCCTGCAAAACCACAGGTTCATTATCAACTGGAGGAAAAGTCACCTTTCCCCCTCTACCCAACTTACTCACCTGGGGGCAGTGATTGACACCAACCGGGAACTAGTTTTCCTGTCCCCAGACAGGTGGCTTAGCATCCAACAATCAATTAAGGAGGTCAGGAGGGCAAGAACTGTTTCTCTCTTAGAATTGTCTAAGTTGCTGGGGAAGCTTATCTCATGCATATCTATCATTCCCTGGGCCCGTTTCCATTCCAGGTCTCTACAATGGTTTCTACTGCCGTATCAATGTTCCGGAAGGAGCAACTCGCGACTTCGGGTCAGAGTTCCTCCGAGAGTTCTTACGTCCCTCCTTTGGTGGACCAGGCCGGCCATAAACAAAGGTCATTACTTCAAAGAGCCCGACAGGCTATCCGTCACCACGGACGCGAGCCTACTCGGTTGGGGAGCTCACGTCCTCTCCACATCGTCACAGGGCAAATGGTCACCAACAGAGCAACTCTGCTCCATAAACTGGCTGGAGCTTCACGCCGTTCTCCTGGCGCTTCGCAGCTTCCTACCCCAGGTACGCGGTCGTCATATCCTGGTCCTCACGGACAACATCACCGCAAAGGCCCACATCAACAGGCAGGGGGGCACTCAGTCAGCAAGTCTCATGAGAGAAGCCGAGCGCCTTTGCAGGTGGGCGGAATCAAATCTGGCCTCCATCAGGGCAGATCATATATCAGGAGCCCTCAACATTCAAGCAGACTGGCTCAGCAGAGCCACTATAGACCAAGCGGAATGGAGCCTACACCCTTCTCTCTTCAGGGAAGCAGCCTCCATCTTCGGGCCCCCCTTGGTGGATCTCTTCGCTTCCCCTCTGAACGCCCAACTACCGAGGTTCATTTCAAGATACCCCTCTCCCGGGGCAGAGAACCACAATGCCCTCTGTTGCCCTTGGCCCCCAGGGCTCCTTTATGCATTCCCCCCCTATCCATCATCCCCAGGGTGATCCACAAGTTGATCCTGGAGCAGGCAGAGATCCTTCTAGTAGCTCCCTACTGGCCCAGACGCCCTTGGTTTGCGGACCTCCGCAACCTCTCGGTGGTTCCTTCCTGGAGGATTCCCCCAGACAGGATCTCCCTGTCTCAGGGCCCTCTACTTCATCCCAAACCCCAATGGCTCCAGCTAGCCGTTTGGAGGTTGAGCGGAGCCGCCTAAGGGCTCAGGGAATTTCTAACCAGGCCATAGACACCATCTTGGCAGCCAGACGATCCTCGACCAACCGCATATACAATGCCACATGGGCCGCTTTTCGTTCTTGGGCCCTCAAACTTCAAATTAATCCTCTTTCTCCTTCCATACCCCAAATCCTTGATTTCCTCCAGGGGGGTCTCGACAAGGGTCTCTCTACCAATACCCTGAGACGCCAGGTTGCTGCCCTCGCAACTGTTGTTCCCTCAAACGCTGGGGAATCCATCTCCCATCACCCCCTTGTCAAGACCTTTCTTAGGGGAGCTTCCAATCTCCGCCCCCCAACCATACACCGCTTTCCGACCTGGGACCTCAACAAGGTTCTGGTCGCCCTTACCAAGCCCCCCTTTGAACCCTAAGGAAGATTCCCTTACAGCTCCTCACCTTCAAGACCGTCTTTCTCGTGGCCATCACATCCGCCCGTCGGATTTCGGAGTTGGCGGCCCTTTCTATTAGACAGGATCTTTGTACTTTTCACTCTGACAGAGTCGTCCTCCGTCCCGACCCCACCTTCCTCCCTAAAGTAAACTCGGCATTTCACAGAAATCAGGAGCTCATACTTCCTGATTTTTGCCCCAATCCCTCTCACGAGAAGGAGAGACTGTGGCACTCTCTTGACGTAAGACGCTCCTTGAGGGTGTATATCACACGCACCCAGCCCTTTCGCAAGTCAGAGGCTTTATTTGTGTCCTTCCATCCTGCTTCTCTTGGTCACAAGGTGACGTCCTCAACTGTGGGCCGATGGATTAGGGCCGCTATCGCCAAATCCTACCAGGCTCAGTCCCTTCCCGTTCCAATGGGCATCACCGCCCATTCCACCAGAAGTGCGGCTACCTCTGCCGCATGGGCCACGCAAGCCTCCATACTAGACATCTGTAGGGCTGCCACCTGGGCATCCCCCTCTCCCTTTATCAAGCACTATAAGATTGATATATTTGCATCCGCTGAGGCTTCCTTTGGCAGGCGTGTCCTTCAGCGTGTTATCGAAGTTCCAGAAGAGGTTCCACCCCAGACGGGAACCCACCCGCAGGACTAGCCAAGCTCTGGTATGTCCCAACCTGGACGCTCGGAGCAGCTCCATGGAAAAGGGGCGTTGGTTCTTACCTGATACGCTTCTTTTCGTGGAGCTGCGGAGAGCGTCCAGCCCCACCCGTTAATCCGTCTGGTGGGGAACCTCGCCGTTCAGCCAAGCACATTAACGTTCTTTAGTTAGTATGAGTACAGGGCCTTCCTTTCTCGTCTTCGCAAAACTGGGACGCCGGAGGACCACGTGATGGTGAGAGGCGTTCCTCAATTTCAAGCTCAGCCTGTAGGAGCCGAGACTGAAGCACCTCCCAACCTGGACGGTCTCCGCAGCTCCACGAAAAGAAGCGTATCAGGTAAGAACCAACGCCCCATATCCCTACACAACTCAGGCGTAAAGGGCAACACAGAGCTAAACAATTTTTCTTCGTTGGTTACCAAGCTAACCATAGGGCATATAGATTTTGGGAGAAAGGCACATCTAGGGTGTTATGTAGTGCTAATGCCCAATTTCTAGAGCACGTAGGATGGGATAAGTTAGAACAGGATAACAATAAAGAAGTGATTATTGAATCCTATAGAAATCCCATTAAGTATCCCTGTAACTTTAAAAATAAAGTAAAAAGAGAAATACAGGAAGAAATTGTGCCCATAGAAGAAGAAATAGAACCAATAGCTGAGCAAGATGAGGAACATGAACAAGTAGTAACTCAAAAAAGTCCTCATACAAGCCCTGTAATTCCCAGAAGAACTACACGAATATCTAGACCGCCTGATAGATACCAGGCTAACACAGTGTGCCAGGTAAATAGAGTTCCATATACTGTGGATGAGATAAAAAAGTATCCTTCTAAAGATAAGGAAAGTTGGTATGCAGCAATGAATAAGGAATTGAGATCCTTGAAGGATATGAAAGTATATGAAAATGCGAGATTACCTGTTGATATAAAACCCATTGGCTGCAAATGGATTTTTAAGATAAAAACTGATAAGGATGGAAATATAATCCATAAGGCAAGATTAGTAGCCCAAGGTTTTAGACAAAGTGCCAATGACTATGATGAAGTATTTGCACCTAGTCTTAAAGCAGCAACATTAAGGGCAGCCTTAGTGTGGGCAGCAAGCAAGAAATATATAGTTAACCATCTAGATGTGGAAACTGCTTACTTGCATGCTCCACTAAGACATACTGTATATATGAAAAAGCCTAGTGGATTGAAAGGTGAAAATAATAATGATTGTTGGTTGTTAAAGAAGAGCCTCTATGGTCTTAAACAATCGGGCTATGAATGGAACCAGTATATTGTAAAGGAACTGAACAATATAGGATTTAAAGCTGGTTTAGCCGATCCATGTCTATTTAAAAGGGAGACAAATGGGAAAATATCATTATTATTATTGTTCACTGATGATATTGCCTTGATTACTGAGACTAATGATGAAGCAAATAAAATTATAGCATCATTAGCCAAGAAAATAAAAATCAAGCAATTAGGGGAGATAAAGAAATATCTAGGTTTGAATATACTGAAAACACAGAAAGGTTTTAAGATATCTCAGGAAGATAAGATATCTAAATTGCTAATAGATTATAAGATGGAACTTTGTAAGCCTGCAAAGACTCCAATGAGTCAGGATATTTGCAAAATGGATGCTCAAAGTCCCAAGTTTGATAAGGCAATATATCAATCTTTGATTGGTAGCTTATCATACATTAGCAATTGGTCAAGGCCAGATATAGCTTATAGTATTAATCAGCTGGCACGACATAATAATGATCCGCTTCAATGTCATTGGATAGCATTGAAGAGAATCTTAAGATATCTTAAAGGAACATTACACCATGCATTGTATTTAGAACCAAAAGGTGATCTCATACTGAGTGCTTATGCAGTTGCTAGTTTTGCATCAGAAAGAGACACAAGAAAGTCGACTTCAGGAACAGCCATAATGCTGGGTAAGACATTAATAGGTTGGAAGTCAATTAGACAACAGCATATAAGTTTGTCTACTATGGAGGCAGAATTCTCCTGTTTATCGCTATTATGTACTGAATTGATTATGTATAAACAAATGATGAATGACATGGGATTAACTGTAAATTATCCTATAATTGTACATGAAGATAATCAGGCAGCAATTCAAATGGCCACAAATATTGCAGTAAAAACTAGGAGCAAGCATACAGATTTAAGGTACCTAAACGTTAGACAATCTGTAAAGAGTAAAATGATACAGCTGGAGTACTGCATGTCGGAGGACAATATAGCTGATAATTTTACTAAAGCCCAAGGTGCCATTAAGCACCTGTGAAAAGTATGGCTTTAGAGTGTAAGGGTATTATATATTTATATCACCCAAAAGGGGAGAATGTTGGGTATATTGATACACCAACTAGGTTTGGGTGAATAAATATATAAACCTAGGTTTAAGTGTTTGTAACTTTAAGCACCAAACTGCAATGTAATTAGATAATTAAGGGTGCGGTTGCAAGCAGCAATAAAAGGCAGTGAGAGAAACGTAACACTTCCTGCCTGGTTACTGGTCACTGGTCTGGTCGCTGGTCTCTCTGCTGTCTGCTGCCTGCTGTTTACTCCTGTTTGAGACGTCTGTTTGTTACTGCTTGTTGGCTACTGTGCTGGATACCGTTTCTATTGAACAAAAGGACTGTTTACTTGGTGAGCTGATATCCTGTGCATACT
>NW_020772209.1:0-10701 GCF_900518735.1 Pseudonaja textilis | reverse complement strand
TTTATATATATATATAAAACTATCTTGTGCTTGATGAATGTCTTCTTCAAAACTCATCATTTCTGTGAAATACAGAAATGCCAAATTGACAACTCTTTTATTAGTAAAAAGCCATCATATTATACTAATTTGAAGGTCAAGTTATATACCATCAGTACGAGAAGAGTTTATAATTTAACTCATTAATAAATAAATCATGTTCAAATAATTCCATAATTATTTTTTGGTTAGAATTTAAAACTATTTATTTCTCTTTCTACAAAATAATTTAAAGAACACAAAACATTTTAGCATTCTTTCCAAGTATTTTTCTTCCATGAATACTGAACTATTAAGTATTCTTTTCTTAACCAAATTAAAATCATCTATATTCATATTTTAAAATCCATACATTTCTATTGTTTGACCACTATTGTTCAACCTTTCATGCCTGTGGTAAATGATTAAAATCTCATATTTAACTTTTGTATATTTGTATATAATGTATATTTTAATATTTTATGATTTAAAACTTTCTTCACAAAGTAGCTATGATATTTATTGTGGCAGTTAAAAAAGTACCCACACTATACTAGCTAAGTTAAGACAATTTGTAGTATAACCTACAGTAGCCTGGGTTATATTCAAAGGCATCGTGTATCCCAAACCCCATGAAAATAGTTAATTCTTCATATCCAAATATCATTATTTTCAGAAAAAGTGGGGCCTCTCAGTTATGATTTTAAAAAGCTTGCTCCAATTCTTATAAAACCAATACAGCACCATTATACCATCTGTTAAGGTAGCCAGGTTAGCTGGAAATACTGGAATAGAAAAGGTGCAGAAGATAAGAAAAATGGGGAGAGTTGGAGACAATTTCCCACATCAGTTCAGGCATGGTGGTTAGGTTATACTTAGGTTATTCTCAGGTACAGGTAAGGCTGCTGTATTAAAGGGAAAACATAACAAACACAGGTAATTACTTCGTAAGGCAGAATTTAAATAGTCTGAATTTTTTATTTATTTATAAAATGTGAAATAAAAAAGAAGAGTGAACTACATGATAAAAAATATAATAGTTGGAGTTCAGATGTTAACAGATTGTATTAACATTAAGAATAATCACACAAACCTTTCAGAATAAAGTAATATTGTAAAAAGTTTGTTCTCATTTTCTGTTTTTATCAATGTTTGTTAAAACCAGGTTTTTGTAGTGATAATGCAAAAATTAAGAGGAACTGGGAAGACTAAAAATATGGGATTATATAATAAAGGCATAAATACAAGATGTTAAAAAATAAAATATCTCTTAATAAACTTCCAAAAAGAAATTCAGCTAGTCCTCGACTTACAACAGATTATTTAGTGACTGTTCAAAGTTAGAACAGCATGATCACTTTTTGTGACCATCTTACAAGCAAAGTCAATGGGAAAGTCCAGTTCACTTAACAACCATGTTACTAATTTAACAACTGCAGTGATTTACCTAACAACCATGGCATAAAAAGTATAAAAATGGGGCAACATTCACTTAAATGTTTCCCTTAGCAACAAAAATGTGGGGCTCAGTTGAGGACTACCTGTATATGGTTGAAAACCTTAGTGTTGTTGCAGCTCTAATATAAGAATAAGTGCTTACAATCATATAAAATCTTTTGCTTGCTTGTGTGGGATTCATTTATGAGACTACCAGTAGATTTGGAGTTGTTTATTTTTCAGTCAAAGCGTTCATCCTTGGGAGAACAGTTGGAGTTAAATATTCTGTTTGGATCTCCTTATTATACTCATTGGAAAGTATGGCCAGGGGACAGATTTTGTAATATCTGCATAAATATGAGTAGGATTGCATTGTGAGTCTCTGGTTGTTTTTCCTCCACAGCAAGAGAATTGCGCTGCCATTGTGTGAAGGTCTTTTCACATGGAATTTCAATCGGGTCCATTGCTTCTGTGGATTTCATACCTGAGGGACCGCATTGCATTAGGCCTGAAGTCATGTAAGTGTCTAGGGCTAGCCTGCTGCATTTTAGTTACTGTAGGCCAGGCAAAAGCTGTTTGACCTCACTCAGAAACTAATTTTATTCTTTCCACTGTCACAGACTCACCAGGAAAGATGGAAAACAATTCTGCCTGAATACGACAATGCCATGGGTTCAGAGGGTTATCCAAAGATTTACAAAGGTATTTATGAAGATTGTTTAGTAGACCTACATGTAGAAACCACATTCTAGTATACCTCAGGTGTCAAACTCGCCACATCATGTTGCCATCACGTGATGTTTCACGATGTTTTTCCCATTCGTGAAGGTGGGGAGGTGTGACCCAAGGGGCCACCAGTTTGACACCTCCTGTATACCTTAGCTATAATTCAGCAACATTAATTGTTTACTGAAGGTAGTGAGATTTTTAAGCAACCTGAATAAAGGATTGCTTTTTTTTGTTAGACATCTGAATTCTTATTTTGTTCATATGATATTGCAATATGTTTCATACATTATGTGTGGGTACACACGCACACAATTAGATGATTTTAACAATGCCATCAACAGTGATAATATAAATGCAGTGTGATCAGCAAGAACATGTATTTATACCTAACAAAAGAGGTCCTATAAACACAAGATGTGTTGGTGCTCTTAAAAACATCATTACAAAACAAAATTAGGGTAAGATGGTCTGTTGCAGACAGAAGTAGAAAGTCTATCACTGAGACTACAAGGTACATGGACAAGAAAGAAAAAGTTGTATGTGGCTGAGACAGCTTTGCCTTTTTCTGCTTCTCATGTTTTCAATTATTTCTGATCTCTTGCAGCGAATTAGTAACCTGTGACCCAAACACTATTATTTGGCTATGTAGCTGCAAGAATAAATACCACAATTGTGAAGAGAGAGAGAGGAAGAAGGAAGAAAAAAATTGGCAGAAGAAGACAACCCAAAGACTCAATTATTCCTTTAGCGGTTCCCACTTTGTTGTGTTTATTATTCAAACATATGTTAATGTATTCATTGCTACCTCTCCATATCAGCATTTGTTGACCATGACCATGTTAAGATGTGTGGACTTCAACTCCCAAAGTTTCCATACAGTTAAAATTCCAGAGCCATGCTCTCATGGCCATCTAAATTTCTTCAATTTACATGATATACTGGTAGTCCTCGACTTATAGTCATTTGTTTACTGATTGTTCATAGTTATAACCCTGAAAAAAGTTAATTACATCTGATCCTTGCACTTATGTCCATTGCACCATCCCCATGGTCATGTGATCTGAATGTAGGCACTTGGCAAGTGGCATTTATTTATGACAGTTGTAGCAACCTGGGATCATATGATCTTTCCAGCTAATTTCCAACAAGCAAAGATGATAGGAAAAGCTGGATTCACTTAATGACCACATGATTCACTAAACAGTTATAGTGATTTGTTTAATCATGGCAAAAAAAGATTGTAATTTTGAGCACTTACTCACTTAATTGCCTTGCTTAGCAACAGAAATTCTGGTCCTTACTGTGATCTAAAGTCAAGGGCTACCTCTACATTACACATTGAAACTAATAGATGTTTGATTACCTTATTGAATGTAATAATAGGTTATGAGCCATAGTGGAATTTATTAAAAAAGGTGGGATATAAAACTGTTAATAAATGCATACCAAAAAGTGTAAGGATAAAATTGTCTGTGCCCTATGCTTTCCCTGGCAGCCTTTTTATGCCCTATTCATTTCAATGGAGCTTACTAAAGAACTAAAGGCTAAATGTAACAGCCATGTAAAAACATTACCACATTTTGATAAATACTTATTTCTATCATGTGGGTATCTTTTTTGAAAATTTGATGATGTTATATTTTCAATGAAAGTTTTAGAAAGAATTTCAATACAATAATTTATGTGGAAACGTTAAGCACTGTTTTAAAACAACTTAATATTTATTTAGGTCTTTTTAGGTTCATCTTGCATTGCCAAATTACTTTGAAGCTTTGTGGATTTGTTATTTTTGGAATACAAAAATATGTAACTACAATAAAGGCGCATAGTAGAAATTAAACATTTAAAAATATGTAACTTGGAGCTGATTTATATTAATCACTTTGGTGCATGACATTTTTTCTGGTAATTAATTTATCAATGCTCAATAGTCCAGTTCAGAATAGAATAGAATAGAATAGAATAGAATAGAATAGAATAGAATAGAATAGAATAGAATAGAATTCTTTATTGGCCAAGTGTGATTGGACACACAAGGAATTTGTCTTGGTGAAAATACTCTCAGTGTACATAAAAGAAAAGATACATTCGTCAAGAGTCGAGAATCATAAGGTACAACACTTAATTATAGTCATAGTGTACAATAAGCAATCAAATCATACTAGGAAACAGTCAATATAAATTGTAAGGATACAAATGACAACTTTGTTTCAGTCATACAGTCACAAGTGGGAGGGAATGGGTGATAAGGAGTGATGAGAGGATTAATAGTAATGCAGATTTTGTAAATAGTTGGACATTATTAATCAATTATCTACATGATCTTTTTTATGTTGCTTCTTGGACCAAGTGAATCATCAAGATAATATGTGACACATTATTATTTTATATATTACATATTTAATGAAATTGTTAACAAGCTGCAGTTAATGTAAAATAATTGAATATCATGATAGAATGTCTTTTAAAAAATAAACACTTATATCAGATATTGTTTCCCATGTACTATTGTGAGGGCAGCTATTATATTCTCCCAGAAGATTCTCCTAGAAAAGATGACTGAAACACATATTTCATCCTTTCTTTTAGAAAGAGAAAAAAAGCCCACTAAAATTTAAACACATCAACTTCTCACTTATACCAGGCAAGCAGATTATCAAGCAATATGTTTTCAAGCACTTATGCAAGCATGCTTTAATTAACAGGAGTCAGCATAAGTCTTCATGAAGAAATCATGCCAGTCTAATCTTATCAGTTTTATAAACTGATTAGCTTAGTAGATCAAGGATATACTTTACACTCAGTGAAGCCTTTGAAAAAGTGTTTCATGATGTTCTATTTCATAAAATGGTGAAATATCAGCCAGAAATTACTCCTATTAGATTATTCAGTTGGCTGAATGACTGCATCCAAAGAGTCCTCATCAATCACTCCACATCTTTGTTTGCAGATAATACCAAATTTGGAGAGGTTCAAAAATATTTAAGCAGTCTGAGACTGAAAAGAGGGATATAATTTAATAGAGACATGTAAAATTCCTAAATGGATAGGAAAAATTGGCTTTGCAGTAATAAATCTGAAAGGGGCACCATACGTTAAACCTAAATCAGCAATGGAATGAGGATGTAAAGGGGGCATGGTGCATTAGCAGAAACATTGAATCATTGGCAAATAATTGTTTAATTCTAATTGTTTTACAATACAGTGTTGTGCCCTGGTCAAGTCTCATCTGGCATTATGTGGCAGGATAGTTCCATAGGACAATAATAAGCTGGAGGAAATTCAAAGAAAGGCGGAACGGCTTTCATGGCTCTTCATGATAGTGAAGAGTCTGCAGGTCATGCCTTACGAGGAGAGTATAGGCGTGTTTTGCAAGCAGAAAAATCAGTTAATAAAAGGCATAACAGCAGTCTTCATATATCTGAAGGATTCTCACAAAGAAGTGGACTTGTTTTCTATTGTCCTAGAACGCACGACCAGAATCAATGAGTTAAAATCATTCACGGGAGGAAGGGTCAGGCTAAATAATCAGAATAGCTTTCTGACTAGAAGCTACCAAGCATCAAAACAGGTTGCTTCATGAACTTGTGAGTTGTGACCTTCCTGAGAGGTCTTCAGAAGAGAAACACTGTGATTATCTGCAGGAGACATTCTAGTGGATTCTACTAGAGATGAGATCTGTTGTCCAATTCTATAATTCAAAATGAGACTTAAATCATGCTACTGTTAGAGAAATAAATAAATAATTTAATAATCATATAACGTCAGTGATTCTGCATCACGCTGTAAGGAAATACAGCATCAAGATTACATTCAGAATATTGCATGTGGGTCTGGGTACCCTATTTGAGAAAGGACTTTTTCAAATTGGAATGTGTCCAAAGAAGAATAATCAAGACAATAAGGAGCTGGGGAAAAAATGTATGAAGAACAACTGAAGTTACTGAATGTATTTACTCTGATAAGAAGAGACAACCAGGAGACATGATATATGTCTTCAGACATCTGAAGAACTAACATGAGGAAGGTGGGGCAGAATTTTCAGAGTTGTTCCAGAAGATAGACATTTCTTAATAGTAAGAGCTGTGGAATGAAATAGACTGCTTTGAGAGATGGTGAACTATCCTTCACTAGACATGTATGAGTAGATTGAGAGGCTGGATGGCATCTGTTAGGGATGCCGTGGCAGTGGATTTCTGTGCTGGGCAGGAGGTTGGACCTGATGATCTCCAGTATCCATTCCAATTTTAAATAATGTTTCTATTATTCCTCTACTCTCAGCATCTCATAGCACGCACTTCCCTATATATGCAAAAGGAACATTCAGCTGTGGAAGCAAAAATGTCACCCACAACTGGAAGTGGTTAATTCATAGATAGGTTTATTGCTTCAAATGAAAATACAGAGTAATAGACTTGGAAGGGACATTAGGGGTCTTATAGTCCAACCCTCTGTTCAAGCAACAGATCTATGCCATTCCCAACAAATAGCTGTCCAATCTCTTCTTAAAAACTTCCAATGGATTACCCGCAAATTCTGAAGGGAATCCATTTCACTGATTGATCATTTTAACTATCAGAACATTTCTCCTTATTTCTAGATTGGATCTCTGATTAGTTTCCATCCACTGTTCCTTTTCCTGCCTTCAGGTGCTTTGGAGAATAGTTTGACACCCTCTTTTGAGGGCAACACCTTAGATATTGGAAGACTGCTTTCATGTCACCCTTAATCCTTCTATTCTTTCTTTTTTTTTTCAAATAAATTTTATTAAGTTTCCAAATTTTAATTCTCTAAAAAAGGTTTTATCTAATCTTATTGGTACAGTTTTTAAAAGATATAGTATTTTTGGTAGTGTGGACATTTTAATTGCTGCAATTTTCCCCAGTAGTGATAGCTGTGATTTCCCCGACGTTTCCAATTCCTTTTTGATTTGTATTATTAATTTGTCATAGTTAACTTTTTTGATTGAAGAGCATCTTGCTGTTAACCAAATGCCTAAATATTTTACCTTTTTCACACTTTGCATTCCCAATTTTCCTTCTAATTCTTTTTTTTTTTTGCTTATCTTTTAAATTTTTAGTCAATAATTTTGTTTTGTTTTTATTAATCTTAAGGCCTGCAACCTTGCCAAATTCCTCTATTTCCTTTATTAATTTTACTCCCGTATCCTCTGGATCTTCCAGAAAAAATACTATATCATCGGCAAATGCCTGTACCTTATAATGCTCCTTTTTGATTAAAGCCCCTTTGATTTCTACATTTTTCCTAACATTTTCCAATTAGTTTTCTAAGGTAAGAATAAAGAGAAGGGGTGAAAGTGGGCATCCCTGCCTCCCTTGTTGATCTTAAATATTTCCATTCTGTCACCCTTCATTATTACACTGGCCATCTGTGTCGTATAAATTGTCGAAATCAATTTAATAAATTTATTGCCAAATTGCATGCTTTTTAATTGTTGTATTATGAACTGCCAATTAACATTGTCAAATGTCTTTTGTGCATCAAGGAAGACCATTGCCAATTGTTTTCCTGGGTTTGCTTCATAATATTCTATTATATTCAATACCATTCTAGTATTATTTTTAATTTGTCTATTCAGTAAGAATCCATTTTGGTCACTATGAATGATCTGATTAAGGGTTTTTTTCAATCTTTCTGCCATTATGGACATAAATATTTTATAATCAACATTTAAAAGGGATATGGGCCAGTAACTTTGAATTAATTGATGTCTGAATCTTCTTTTGGGATCAGTGTTATGTATGTCTCCCCCCATGACTTAGGTAACTTTGCTGTCATCAGTACCTCATTATAGAGTTCTAATAATTGCATTTCTAATTTTTCTTGGAGCATTTTATACAGTTCCCCAGGGAGACCACCCCATCCCGGTGTCCTATTGTTTTTCTGTTTCAGGATTGCCTCTTGCAGTTCTCTTAATGTTATTTCCCTGTTTACCTCTTCTTTATCCTCTTCTGGGATCATAGGTAGCCCTTTTCCTTCTAAATAATGTTGAATTTTTCCGTACTATATAGTTCCTCAAAAAAACTTTCAAGAATATGTTTTTTTCTTTTCAGTTTGATGTTGTAGCGTACCATCAGCATCCTTCAATTGTTGGATTGCTTTTTTCTTTTTCTTTCTTAGTCTATAGGCTAGCCACCTTCCTGGCTTATTCGCATGTTCAAAATAATTCTGTTTTATCTTTTTCATGTCCTGTAACCATTCATCTTGTGCTAACATGTTCAATTTATGTCTAATCATTATCCTCTCCCTATTTGCTGTCTTATTGTGTGTTTTTTCTAGTTTTTTTCTAAGTCCTTAAGAGTATCTAGTAGTTTGGATTGTTCTCCTTTTTTCCCCTTATATCTATGTGTATTATATGAAATTGCTAGGCCCCTAATATATGCTTTAGTCGTGTCCCATAGGTTTGGAATTGATGTTTGTTATTTTTTGTTTTCCTTCAGAAAGAACTCCAATTCTTTTTCCATCATCTTAACACATTCTTTTTCTTTTAGGATCTCCTTGTTTAGCATCCATCTTCTGTTTTTTTTCAATCCTTTCCAAATTATTTTAATGGGATTATGGTCCACCCATGTGTTAGATTCAATTTCTATTTCTTTTATATTATGTTCCATTTTTCCATTTGTCCATAACATTTCCAATCTTGACCATGATGCGTGTGGTGCTGAATAGTAAGTATGCTGTTTTTTGTCTGGATTTCTTTTTCTCCATATATCTTTTAATCCTAATTCTTCCGCCATTTGATAAAATACTTTTGGTAATGTTTTCCTTTTCTTTTCCCCCCCTAAATTTTCATTATTGTACTCTTTTCCTAAATTTGCTATTGCATTGAAATAACCTAAACAGGTATAAGTTCTCATATTCCTGTTCTACTAATTTTCTGTATAGTTTGGTATACATTTTTTCTTGTTTCTCTCATTCAGTGCATATATCACTGTCAATAACATTTTCTTATAATTTATATAAACTTCTAACACCAAAATCCTACCCTCTTTGTCTGCATATACCTGTTTTGCTTGTAAATGTTTCCTAATATATATTGCTATCCCCCTCTTTTTTTGTTGGGCTAGAGATATGTATAAATCTCCTAACTTTGCTGCTTCTAACAGTTTACTTTGTTGTTTCTGGATATGTGTTTCTTGATATCTGCTTCATATAATATCTAAGTTCAGTTTCTGTAGTTTAGTTATCGTTTTTTTCCTCTTAATTTGTGAATTTAAACCATTGATGTTTATGGAAATCAATTTGATTTCTTCCGCCATCTTACTCTGTAGTTGTTTCTTGTTGAAGCTTATTTGCTCTCATTTGGTGTCTTGTTCTTACGCCTTCTCTTTCCACTTCTTCCTGCTCTCTTTCCTCTTGTTCTGTTTCTCTTTCCTCCACCCGATCTTCTTCTTGGCACCTACTTTTCACTTCCTCTTTGCTATTCTGGTCTTCTCCTGGTACCACATACAGTTCAAAGAATTCCCTCACTTTTTCTATACTGTCTATTTTAATTTTTTTATCCTGCCATGATATTAACATTCCCTCTGGGATGAGCCATATGAACAGGATGTTATTCTTATTCAGTTGGGCAGCCAGGAATCTGTATTTCTTTCTATGTTCCCTTATTCTTCTTGGAATTTGTTTCAACGTTACAATTTCTGTTCCCTTGAATATCAGTGGTTCGTCTCTTGTCACTTTGCATATCTCATCTCTCAGTTGTTTCTTTGAGAATTGTATATGAACCTCTCTTGGAAATCTAAAACATCTTGTATAGTTGGTATATCGTCAATTTCCCTTTGAACCTCTTGGCCCTCTTTTTATAACGCTTCTGCTATGAGATCTGCCATTAATTTGGGCAAGTCCTCCCCCTTTTCTTCTGTTACATTCTGAAATCTGAGGAAGAAATCAGCCTTTTCCATCTCCAAATATGCAATTGCCTCTTCTAATTTCTTGTTCTCTCCCATTAATTTCTGTTCTATTGATTCTACTTTCTTATCTGTTTGTTCGACCTTGCCTCCATTGCTTTCATTTTATGTTCCGTCTTTACTACTGTTTGTTGGATTGTATTTATCTTCTCGTCTAGTTTCCATATTTTACCTTTCATTTCCCCCATTTCAGTTTTAAAGTCTGCATGGTTTCTCCATCGTTTCTTGTATTGTTGTTAATGCCATTTGAATTGTTTGCATATTTGATACCTGACTCACCTTCTCAGGATTCAGCATGCCCTCTATGGAACGTTGTCCTGCTGGTGATGTTATCGTTGATGTTGGGTTGGATGTTGTTTTCTTCCCAATCTTAGCGGTAGTTGTCATGGTGGACATCTTAGGCTTCCCAAATCTACCTATTTTCTTAAGAAAGTCTTTCAATATTATCATCTGTTGTATCAACTCCCTTCTGCGTTTTCTATGTTTATCTCTTTCCTTTTATCTTATTCTAATCCCTTCAGTTTATCATTAAAATACCCGAACAAAGCCGAATGCCATACATGTAAGTACCCGCGAAAACTTAAGAAAA
>NW_020772208.1:0-10710 GCF_900518735.1 Pseudonaja textilis | reverse complement strand
AGAGGTGTGAACTTCAACTGCCAGAATTCCCCAGCCAGTATGTTGAAGTTTGGAATTGAAGTCCAAACCTCATAAATTTGCTGAGTTTGATAAAAAAAAGCACCTGCTGATTTTGATCTAAAATATACAGTTTTAATATATATTTGCATTTTATTTTATCTTATACCAATTTATCTTATTGCTTTGTCTTAGCTTATCTCAATTTCATTGCATTGAACTCAATGCTAATGCACTGATATGCTCAACTGACTAATCGCAAAATCTAGTACTACAATTACTGTGATGATTTTGCATTGGAGATAATCAAAGGTTATGGGCATTTCAATTTTAGGTCATCCGTTTATATTTTAGCAACTTATGTTTACACCACATATAAAAAATATTGTGGCTGCTAAATCCAAAGGTTGTTGTCGTGATAGTCATTTAATCATTTATTTCTGTGGATGAATGAAGACGCGATTTCTTAAAAACTGAAAAATGAAACACACTTCGTTAAATACAAGGGGCCAAACAGCATCTATGGTAGAAATGGTGTGGAACTTGTCTGGGGGAGCCATGGGATCAATGCTTCCAATTTGGACTCTTAGAAAGGACTTGTTTGGAAATGTGACCCAATTGAAAACATCAAATCCAGTTTCAAATTCTCCATTGGGGCCAAAAGAAACCTGTTCTCCAACACTGTTGTTAAAAGAGACTTACTGCAAAAAATGGTGGAGCTGAATGAAAAATCAATGTAATATACATATTAACTGGATTCCTTGAAATCATATGGGGAAATCTCAGTTCCTTCTGTTTTGCTTACAGTGAATGGAATGCCATTTTTTAATCAATATACACTGTTTTTAATTGAAAAACAAATAACTAAAAATAATTGAGAACCATTTAAATTTGAAATTTTCTTCATACTATTGATTGACAAAATTTTTACATTTGAAACTATATATACAGGTTGTAGATTAAATAAGATCCTTTACATATTATTTCATACATAAAGTACATATTCAGAGTTTTGCAGCATTAATTCAGCTCCAGGAAAATAAACACAGATGGCTCTGTTTATTTACAGCACTTGTAAACATAATAAGTAGATTTTATAAGCCAGTTGTAGATTTTGCCAAGATGCAGCAAACTCAGATAGAAACATATTGCAAGTAACTTCAGCACACAAGCAAATTAGTTTCTCTTTTACTTTAGTTCAGCAGGTAAGCAGAAGAGAGAACCAGTTCATTTCAATAGACAGATTCAGAACTCAATGGCTTCACAGCTTAACATATAGCCATGCCTAGGTTTCTTCTAGTTTCAGTTTCCATCCTAGGCTATTTCTAGTTTCAGTTTCCAAACTGTCCCAATTGGCTGGTTTAGTTACTATGCCTATTCATTGTTACCAAGGTCTATCCCAGTTCATGAATATACAACATAAGTTATATATTTAAACTTTTTCAATATCTTCATTTTATTTTCAAACTTCATCCAATTTTGCATGCAAGATCTTTGTTATTCAGATCATTCAGATCATATTTGAAAATAATGATAGTTTTTAAAAAAGTTTTAAGTTTTATTTCTTTTCTCCAAATAACAAAGCCAATAATTATATGTAAAAGGATGGACCATGAGGGGAGGTATTTCATAAAAAATATGAAATACAAATAAATAAATATTCTTTCATTTTTTAACTGTCCAAACAAGAAGGAAATTAGAAAGAAAAATCCAGATTACAAACTAAGCAATGTGGTATACGCAGTACAATGCCGTGAAATATGTGGAGATTTATTCATTGGAGAAACAAAACAACTCCTTCATAAAACATGGCACAACATGAGGAAGCAAATCCATGAGGATATCAACAGTTTGCATTTAAAAAACAAATTTTGAAGACAAAGAAGTCCACATTTTGGACAGAGAAGACTGCTGGTTTGAAAGGGGGAACAAAGAGACCCTATGTCAAAACTGATCAGCTCTCTCTCTCAACAGAGCGGGAGGGATACCACATCATCTATCTCCAGTCTACTAAACAGTCCATTAAAGCCAGTACTTTTATACCTGATCATCCTTTATTTTGCATTAGCAAAAGTTACCTGCCACATTGATTGAATGAAATGCTTCTGCCTCCTCTGATCGAATTTTCGACCATCTTTGAGTTGGGACGCATGCAAGGCCCTCAGAGCATGTGCCACAGCATAGACTGCATTGTAGATGCTGTAACTAAGTGCACCCATGGTGGTCTCAAAGACAGAATTAGGAAGAGTGTCCAGCTTCTCTTCTCCAGTGCAGATCCTTTCAGCATTCTCATCTGAAATATCACTAGAAAATGAGCATTCAAATGTATCTTTCCAGAAATCCCTAAAAAACCCATTGTCTTTTTCAAAAATTGGGTTTTTCATCTGCATAAATTTTTGGAATCCTATTAGCTCTTTTGAATGAAGTGCAAAGGAAATTGCACCATGGAGAAAATCAATGGGCAATCGTCTTTGCATTAGAATAGAGGTAAATTCCATTTGAGCTGTCATGATCCAAACTTTGGCTTTTCTCTCCTTTGGAATATCATCAGAATCTAAAAGAGAGAGCATCATCTTCAATGGCATTATGCTTTCAGCATTCAAGATCACAGCAATGACTGTACTCCCCATTATTATTCTATATAATTTATCTGCTTCCTCCACCATTTCAGCAGCTTCATTACCATACATCATTTGGGGAAGACATTCTATAAAGTCAAAGCAGATTCCTCTCTCTGAAAACATGGAAAGACCCTTTTGAATGAACCTCTCTCTATCTTCCTCTAACCAATAAATCATTCCAATCCAGATCCATCCAAAATGCAACAGTAAGTGCAGGATTCCTTTAAATTGGTGGATCTCATCAGGGAACATCCATTTTACAAAAAGTGCTGAATTGTCACTATATGTCAAGGGTGGTGATCCAAATGTGGTCTAAGTGGGGAAAAGACAGAAGAACCAGAGTTTTTTTAGAAAAAAATATATAAAGGACTAATGCATATATCTTTATGTACTAACTGGGCCTGAATGTGTGCTCCAGGCAAGTTCCTAAAAATGAAATTTTTACCAAATAATGTCTGCAAATGTAGTACTGCTCATCAAGCAAAAAGTAGAATCCTTTCTTCGTAATCTTCATATCTATGAACTTCCTCATCATTAAATAACACATATTTTTTGCTTCCAAAATCCTTTTCATAAGTGTGATTATCAGGACTCAACATTTGAAAATAATACACTTCTGGACTTTCCATGTTGATCCATATTTTACTTACCTGGGGAAATTTATAGTTGCACAGAGTGGTTGCCATATTGAGACAGATTTTAGTCTGGGGTCCTCCAATAATGTCCACCATATTTGTCTGGTCATTACATTTGTAATTTGGGATAAATTTATCTTTTGTGGATAGAAATTCCATTGCTAAAAGGTAAGTTGTATAATCCTCAAGATACTTGGTAGCGATGTGGAAACCGAGGCTAACATTGACAAAATCCCAGAATTTTCATTGATGTCCTTTACAGCAAATGCCAGAGCCAAAGTGTGTTGGTAATTTTGTGTGAGGAACCTGCAGTGAGAATTATAAAATGAATGAATATACTTCTGCTTTAGATTCAGACAGTAAATATTTTAAATATATGTCTGTGTGTATATACATATATACATGCACACATTTAAAATATCTACTGTCTGAAGATATCTACTTAGTGTGTGCATATGTTTGTATTTATACATGCATTCATATATACTTACACACAAAAACAAATATCTGAAAAAACAATAATTTGATTATATGATAGGGAATCATACATAGGATGGCGCAGTAAGCTAAAATCGAACCGAGAAAGCATTTGTACCCTGCTTTCTTCTGTATTTAAGATTCTTCTTCTGTACTTAAGATTTTGAATTCATGATAAAATATCTCTTCCAGAATGAATTTGGATGCTAAGGTAGTATTTGATTTCAGTTTTGTCTATATATTGCCCAATTTTTTCTAAAAGCAGGAAGTCAGTTCCATTTTTCCACCATTGAACTGTAAAATCTAGAAATGTTTCGCAAACACATCAGAGGGCTCAGTGTTTTAATTTTTGGTTGAGATGAAATGTGAAGAAGCTTGGGATTATACTGAGGAGATCTCCAAGTTTTGAATTTTTCAATCTTTTTGGTGTCCTAGAAAGTTGATTTGTCTCAATTTAACTTCCAGTGATTGAACAAGCTGATTTTCTCCCAGTTATGGAATGAAAAATGGCTAACCATGGACACTGGATTAGCATACTGACCACTAGCAACTGAAATATTTCAACAGAAAAAATGGAACATAGATAATACAGTATAGGTAGAAATAAGGAAAATAAGAAGAGGAGCTGGAGGAGTAGTGACAGGGGGATACTTACATGTACTGATCAAGTACTTCATGAGAAGGAAGGCTTTGGAAAGTGATCTCATTTGAAAGAAAGAAGACTTGAAAAATAATTGCAGCAATGATTAAGTCTCCAGACTGATAATACTTGTGAATGACTGGAAGAGGACTACTGAGCTTGCAGTTATAAATAGGGGAAATTAACAGGGTAGGAAAAAAAGATAAAACTACTCCTGATCATAACCAACTCAGTGTAATATATAGTCATTAGAGACATTAGAGAGCAACAGCTATGTTACCATTCAAACAAAGCCATGGGTTGGGCACTCATTTACGTTACGAAAGATAATGCAATGAAGGTTATCTGGAATTAAGACAAGGATGTATCACAGATCAAACAGAAATCCTTCTTTTTCTACATGCAGGCAGTTCTTTATATTTCTGAACAGATGTAATGTCTTAATCTTAGGGTCATAATTTTGTCAGTGTCTACTGAAATTCCCTTGAGAGATAGAGTAGAAGGGACACTGACAATACTTAATTAGTAATCAGTATTATAATTTTTTCCAAAAGTACTGTCTTTGAAGAATATCAGAAGGAAGCATGTTTACCACATCTCAGTACTCACTGCAACATTGCTATGAATCTTTGAAACTAATACCCAAAGTAGAAAATGGTGCAGTGGGAGGTTATATCCACGAAGAAGAAAGCAAAATACAATTAGAAAGAAAAAGAAACATGTCTGTTGAGGTCATAGTGTTCTCTCCTTTGTTAAATACAGGATCTACCTTATAAAGTGGTACTGTAACAATTACTTAAGCTTTAGAAGGATTTAATGATCCCATATCCCATAAGCCTGTGCATTTTGTTAAGTGGGACCTAGCAGGAAAGCACTTTCTGCCCTGGCATTATCTTGGAGATTATTCTTGCTCTCAAGATGTGGCTGGCCCCAATCAAGTCATCCTTCTGGAAGGCCCTTAAAGGAACATAAAGTCAAATGTCCTGGGGATCATATCTTAGAGGGGATCCTACTATATCATGTTATATGACAGAAAATGGTCTGTCTTGACATGACACAATATGATATTTAATTGAAGTGCACTGTCTGTTATCTTTTTTGCCATTTAGTTTCTATCTTTGTAATTTAGTATGGAATAAACCAACAAATGGAAGTTAAAATCAAATACTAGTCTACTTTTACAAACAACTGCTATTTTTATTTTTTGTTCGTTTTTTTTATTTTTCTTCTGCCATTTATAAAAAACAATAAGTAGCAATCTAATGGAGATTTCACTTTTTAGTATATAGCTCAAGAAAGAAACATTTATTACACCACAAAACAATTCCACCCATTTTACAGTTATTTATTAAGGATTAGATAGATCAAGATTTTCAGTCACCATAATACCGATTAAAAATTCAACCCCATTTATATTATTAAATCATCCATATATTCAATATATTCCTTTCCTTACCCATTTGGTAAGTTATCTTCCCTTCTGGACACTGTCTACAGTCATAGCGGCACGATAGTGTCCCTTCTATTTTTACCTTACTGTAGCCAAAAGGACATTTCCCATTACAGATGGAAAGAGGAACTGGAATTCTTTCACATGAAGAGCTTACAGGTTGGAAGTGTTTATTTTATCAGGTATATATACCCTAACTTTTCATATTCTCATCAGAACTAAGTGTCCCATTTCCCCATTTTGTTTTGTTTTAAATTTTAAAAAGAGTATACTCAGGATATTGCATCCAATTTTGGTTGCCACTTACAATCATTTGTAACTTTTGAATTGGTAACTATTCAAAGTTACAAAGGCACTGAAGAAAGTAACTTATGGCTGTTTTTCACATTATGACTATTGCAGAATCCCAATGGTCATGCAATTGAAGTTTGGATGCTTGGCAGCTGGTTCATATTTATGATGCTGAGTCCTGGGGCCATGTGATCATCTTTGGGACCTTCTGACAAGCAAAGTCAATGGGAAAACCAAATTCATTTAAAAACTGAAGTTCCTTACTTAACAACTACAGCAATTCATTTAACAGTTGTGGCAAGAAAGGTTGTAAAATTACATGAGGAGGTATGTTATAAAAATTTGATAAATAAATAAAGGGGACATTACAAACCAAATAGTAATTTACTTTTACAAATAAATTTCTTTTTCTTTTTCTTCCTTTTTTAATTTTCTCTCTGCCATTTGTAAACAACAATAAATAAGAATTCAGTGAAGATCTCGGTGTTAAGGATTGAACATAAGATAAAAAACATTTCTTGCATTATAAAATAAGTTCATCCATTTTGCAATTGTCAACCAAGCCACATTTAGCTTTAAATGTACAATTTAAAACACCCTTTATTTATTAGCATTCCAGAAACCATAATTCATATTGACATTATTTCCCCCTTATCTTTAAAATTTTAAATTATCTAAATCATCCTAGGATTAACTTTTTATAATTACTACTGGATTGATGCCAATGTGGCTGCTGTAATACAACTGAATATTTGCTTTTTATAACAAGACAATATATTTAAGAAGTACAAAAAAAATGCCACACTCATCAATATAAAAAGACCAGTCTCCCCTACATTTTAGCTTAATTCCAATTATGATTATTATTTTTATCTATTTTATTTTTTCCAGATTTTGTTCTACTATACTTTATAAATTTATTTGATTCTTTTTGTAAGATTTTATTGTTTTTTATTTTTATTTTAAATATGTTTACATATTTAATATTGTCTATATTCGAAAGTCCCACAGGATCTTCACCCTCTCATTTTTAATAACTTTTTTCACTTTATGTTCCCATGATTTTTCAAATACAGGTAAGTCGTATTTTTTACAGAATGAAAAGTTGATTAATTTAGCAACTTAGTCGTGTCTAGCTTTGTAATCAGTTTGTGCAATTTTGCTGCATTTACATATAAAATGTGAAACGGTTTCCCAGCAGCTGGGAGACTAATCAGTCCATTCAGTCAGAACTTAGAACTTTATTCCCTGGAGACCTTAGAAGTCTGATTGAACTGGTAGTCACAGGGTCTTTTTTTGTTGCCCTGCATGGAGGAGAAGAGTGCTGGAAAGCAAGTTAGTGAGGGATTGGTGTGTGTATGGTTTTTGCATTATCATTATTTTGAAATGGGGTAGAAATGAGGATATGGCATTATCTTTTGCCCTTGGCAAAAGGAGTAGAAGTGAGGATTTTGCATTATAATGCAAAGTCTCATTTCCACCCCTTTTCAAAAAATGAAGTTCTTCAAAAAAAAAAAAAAAAAAGCTCTTTCCCTCCAAAAAGCTCCAACTTCTTTTTTGAAAGGTCTGATTGAACATTTTTTTAAACTGATAGTCACATAGTCTTCTTTGGTTGCCCTGCATGGAGGAGTATGGAGCTGGATATCAGGTTAGTGAGGGAATGAGATGGAACTGAGGATTTTGCATTATGATTGCTTATAAGTAAGTAAGAACCAGTAATAGAGGAATGGAAAAATCCCTCTCTGAAGATCAGCATTTTTCAATCTTGGCAAGTTTAAGATGGGTGAACTACATGTTACCTTGAGAATTCTGGGAATTGAAGTCCATGCACCTTAAAATTGCCAAAATTGAGACGCATGAGTCTACACTATAGCTTAGGATTTTCCATTCCTGATTTATTTAGAGTCTGGTGCAATTAAATAAATCAGTTGTGGTTTCCTAACAAATAGTGATTAAAGCAATATGAACCATAGATGCAGATGTTTCATTACCAAACTAGGTAACATCATCAGTACTAGAAGGGAGTGGAGTTTGCTCTTATTTTCATATATTAATGGCTTACCCTCAGTGTTGATCAGTTGCTTCACAAACAATATTTTGATTGGTGCCAGATCTCTATAGCCTCAGGCAGAGAAGAACTATTTTGCACACCTTCTTCAAATGTTCTTTAAAATACAGAATTTCCCAACATTTCTTTTGGAAACTCCAACATGAAAACTGTGATTATTCCTCCTAAAATGAATCTTCTTTACCTGGAGCTTCAAAATTTGCTGTTTGCTGGGGAGAGCTAAAAATGAGACTACATTTAGTGTACTTCTGATTTTGGGTTCCAACTTTAGCTTACATTTTTGGCTGATTATTTTATTTCTACTATGAATAAGGAAATGAATGAGAAATCATCATTTTTATAGTTACTCCTGAAGTGTTTGTGCATAAAAGGCAGCACTGATCACTGATCATAACAGGACAAGAACAGGCACTAAGCACCAGATCTATAGTAGCAGGGATTTACCACACTAGATGGAACCCAAGGGCTAGATCAGTGTCGCTCAGCTGAAAGATGTATGGATTTTAACTCCCAGAATTCACTAGCCAGTCATCAAGGAGTTTCCACAGAAGATTGTGGAGAATAATAGAGCTAGGAATCTGTGGGAGTTCCAGATTCAGAAGGACAGGCAGGCATTAGGTAATCTACCAGACACTGTAGTAGTAGACAGATTAACAGACAAAGACTAGAAGAGTTCAGGAGGCAAGGCAAGCCGGGTGAGGCAAGGCACCCCTTGACATGAGTGATGTGGAGTTAGTCATGTGTTCCTAGTCACATGACCACTAAGCCATGCCCACCAAGCCATGCCCACAGAATTGGCAGTAAAATTTTTTGAATCCCACCACTGAATAGTTTGTAGTGCTTCTTCTTGAGCAGCAAGTATTAAACTTTCCATTTCTTCCTTGATGGAAAAATAAGCCATACCCATGTCAAGCTGTCATCACATTTTCCTTCAATGTTTTTCAAGTGCTATCCATGCAAATCCTTGGTTTTCCATCTATTTAATCTATCTTCCAGCTGTATTTCCTTATATTCTGCGTCTGCTTCTGTTGTTTTTATAATGTTCACTGTTTTCACAGCCTGCAGCAATTTTTCTGTACTTTGGTTCACATAATCATTCTGTTATTGTTATTGTTATTTAAACATGAAACTCAGTCAACTGAACATTTAAAAATGTATCACAAATATCACTGACTGGCTCCAAGAGTTGATACAGGTTGCTGACAGCATCCTCGGTATCAACAAGAATCTTCTTAAAATGTATGTTGTTTGGAGTAGTACAATCTTTTGCAGCTTGCTTGCATTCTAGCAGGAAGTTGCAAATTCTTGATGTATTTTTCAAAATTCTTGGACACTGTAGCAAGTACCCCAATGACAATGGGTATCACTGTTACATGTTTCATCCAATAATTGCATAGTTTTGATATCCAGGTCGTGATATTTCATATTTTTTTCCGGTTCTTTTTCATTAGAATTATGATTATACATTTTTGTCATTCCAATAAATGCAGCAAAATACTTAGGCCTTCTGAAACATTTTGGGATTTGGCATTTTGAAATTCATTGAAAGCAAGAAACAAAACACAGATATAAAACCACTATTACACCAATATCTTTAAGGAAAATTTCAGGCAGTTACATGAGGGAAGCTAAGAAGTAATTCTCCATGACAATCTTCTTCCAAACTCTTTATTCAATTGCCACAACAACATAACTGTGGATGCTTTCATGCTTCAAGGGGGACTAGTATTGATTTCCCAATTTCTGGACAACCATCTTATCCACCAACATCTGGGTCTCAACCATCCACATTTGGAACAGTAGAAATTTGTTGCTATTTTCCTCTATTTTTTTTAAAAAAAAAACATACTTCTGAAGCATATTAGGATGGTTGTCAAGATTTTTTTTCATCAAATATTTTATGAGGCTTATGGGTTCCAGGAGACAAATTCCATAAGTAGGAGACAACTGAACATTGTAATATTAAAAACCAATTTTTAAACACAATTATCCTCTTGATTAGCTATTCCCATTTATTCTTATTGGAGCTCAGAATAATGATCTAATAGTTCAAAAAGAAAAGATTCGTGGAAACTCTCTAGGTCCTAAAGTTAACTTGGAAATATAATCAAAGGTAATGCTTTGAAAGTCACCTTCTTGTGTGACTCTTCCTCAATACTGATCTACACATCCTGAAAATTATGAAAAAGTTGTTATAGAAGAGAAAAATGCCTGAATGTTAAATGAGAGTTTGCAGTCACACAGGTTCTCTGTATGTTTATTTTTCCAGTACTGTCTAACTTCCTGGTTTGTCTTATTTGAAAGGGAATCTTCATGCAAAGAAAAGGTGACATGCTATATTATCTGTCATAGTTTCACAGAGTGAGGGTAATAGGGATATATATCTGTGTCCCTATATATCAAGGTATTGTCTTATATGTCACATTGTTATGCTGATATGAGGGAATAACGCAGAATCCCCAAAGCACCCCGCAAAACCCAAATCCTTTATATTATATGGAAAATAACCAATTTATCTTCATTCAAGATAT
>NW_020772205.1:0-10716 GCF_900518735.1 Pseudonaja textilis | reverse complement strand
TGGACTAGATGACCTCCAAGGTCCCTTCCAACTCTGCTATTCTATTCTGTTCTGTTCTACTCTATTCTATTCTATTTCTGCCTGAGCAGAGGGTTGGACTAGATGACCTCCAAGGTCCATTCCAACTCTTATTATTCTGTGTGTGCATTGTTAACAACTGGTGGAACTAGCAAACCTGCTCTATAACCAGGACTATAATTTTAGGAAGGAAGGAGGCATCTCCGCAGGGCTGGTGTGCCGTAAGGACATCGAACCCCTACGATACCGACCCATGCACATGGTCAGGTCCCCCGTGGCTTTGAACCCGTTGTAGCAGATGCAAAGGTAACTCCCTTCCGTGTCGACACAATCCCCGTGGCTGCAGACGTTGGGGATCTCTTGGCACTCATTGCGGCCTGCAACACAATGAAACATAGGAAATTAGCTTGGAGAGAGAAAAGCCGGGAAGAAGGACGAGCCCAAATTTGAGGCTAGGTAGGCTTAGATCAAAGCACAGTGCGATGCTCCGGCCCTTAGAAAGTGTGGTCCACATTTTCTTCTTCCCGCTGTACAAATGAACCAGTTTTTCTTAACCTTGGTGACTTGTATCAACAGTAGAGACCTTCAAATTTCTGGGTTCTATCATATCCCAAGACCTAAAATGGACACCTAACATCAAAAACGTCATCAAAAAAGCACAACAAAGAATGTTCTTTCTGCGCCAACTCAGACAGCTCAAACTGCCCAAGGAGCTGCTGATCCATTTTACAGAGGAACGATGGAGTCTGTCATCTGCACCTCTAGAACTGTCTGGTTCGGCTCTGCAACCAAACAGGACAGACACGGACTTCAGAGGATAATTACAACTGCAGACAAAAACAATTACTACCAACCTGCCTTTAATTGAGGACCTGCACAAATCAAAAAGAGGGCTATGAAAATATCTACAGACCCCTAACATCCCAGACACAAACTGTTTCAACTCCTTCCCTCAAAACGATCCTATAGGGCACTACACACCAGAACGACTAGACACAAAGACAGTTTTTTCCCCAACGCCATCACTCTGCTAAAGAAATAATTCCCTCCACACTGTTCAACTATTTACAAAGTCTGCACTACTATTACTATTAATCTTCTCATCACTCCTTATCACCCATCCCCTCCCACTTGTGATTGTAGGACTGTAACTTTGTCGCTTGTATCCTTACGATTTATATGGACTGTTTCCTAGTATGATTTGATTGCTAATTGTACCCTCTGACTATCATTAAGTGTTGTACTGTATGATCCTTGACTCTTGACGAATGTATCTTTTCTTTTATGTACACTGAGAGCATTTGCACCAAGACAAACTCCTTGTGCGTCCCATCACACTTAGCCAATAAAGAATTCTAATTCTAATTCTAATTCTATTGAGGATGTATTGAGGACTTTGATTCCCAGAATTCCCCAGCCAGCATATTTGGCTATGGAATTCTGGGAGTTGAAGTCCATACATCTCCAAGTGGCCAAGATTGAAAAACACAGAACACAGAAGAACTACGGTTGTCAACTTACAATCATTCGCTTAGTAACTGTCTGAAGTTATAACAGCGCCCCCCTACCCCCCCCCCAAGCTACTTCTGTCTGGTCCTCGTGTTTGGCAACCGGCTCCCAACAAGCAGAGTCATTGTGGGAAGCTGGATTTGTTTAATGACCATGTGATTCAATTCATGGCAGCACTGATTCCCTTAACCACCCTGGCAATAAAGTTCGTAAAAAATTGGGTGCGACTCGCTTAACAATTACAATGAAAATTCTGGTCCTAATTGTGGTTGTAAGTCGAGGATTACCGCTATTGGACTGATTGCTTCTCCTGCTCAGGGTTCAAACCGGTCTTACCAATGCATGCTCCGCTCGGTGACAATTTGTATCCTGAAGAGCATTCACACCGGTAACTGCCGGGGATATTTAAGCAATCGGCATTTCGTTGGCAGAGATTTTCCCCTCCGCTGCATTCATCTATGTCTGCCAGGAGACAGAAAAAGAGAAGGAAAAATGTCAGCAAGAGAGAGAAAGACAAACGGCTCCCTAGTTTTGGTCTGAACACCTGTTCCCTCCTCCCTTCTCTCGGTCGCTCTGATATAGTGACTGTTCAAAGTTACAACAGCACAGAAAAAAGCGACATATGGCCTTTTCACACTTATAACAGCTGCAACATCCCGATGATCACATGATGAAAATTCAGATACTTGGGCAACTGACTCATAGTTACAACATTTGCTGTGTCCCGGGGTGTGTGTGTCTCCTTTTGTGACCTTCTGACGAGCAAAGTCAATGGGGAAGCCAGATTCACTTAATGACCGGGGTTACTAACTTAACAACTGCAATTCAACGACTGTAGCAAGAAAGCTTGTAAAATCAGGCACAGCTCACTTAACAACTGTCTCACTTAGCAACAGAAATTCTGGGTTCAACTAATACTTGCACCCATCACAATGTCCCTTAGTCACATGATCACCAGCGGTGAGCTTCCCTGCCAGCTTCCCCCAAACCAAGTCAATGGGGAAGCCAGCAGGAAGTCACAAGTGGCCATCGCCATGATGTTGTGCATAAAGACTGCATGGAAGTCACTGAATGACTGCAACCAGAACCGATACAACGGCTGTCGTCAAGTTGGAGCAATCACAAGACGCTGTTCTTTTCAATCATACCACTTAATAACAGAGATGTTGACCCCAACTGCTGGCGTTAAGCGAGAACTACCTATATTTACAAAGAAATTAAATGGTATTCGTGGCAGTTGTGGTTGTATCCCCCGCAATTGTTCCATTTTCCTGTATCGCCTCTCGTCCAATCCATTCACCACTTTTATCCTGCTTGTCACATTTCCCTTTGGAGGTGCAAAGACCCCACCCTACCCCACCCCTTAAATGCCATCCCCTGACTCTGACCTTCACAGATCAGCAAGATGTTGTTGTAACTGAAGCCGATGGGGCACTCGCAGCGGAAACTGCCGATCTGGTTGATGCAGACGCCATTGGTGCAAATGGCTGGAATCTCACTGCATTCGTCAATATCTGCACAGAAAGGGGGAGGGGCAGAAGAGAATAGGGCTAGTTGGACAGAAGCCCCACCTCCTTTTCAAGGGGATGGGATGTATGGGACACAAGGCTGAGCAGGAGCAAAAGACACCCTCCCCCCACACATGCCCCGTTTATCTGTGGGAACCATTGGATCAACAGAACTTTGTAAAAAATTGTGTGGGATTCAAATGTTCCTGGTGATTTATTTGTTGCTTTGTTGCTTTCTTGTCGGGGAATTAACGGAGCAGCCAATGTTCAGATGAAGTCAGAGACACCAACACGAGCTTATAGTTTTATATAAATAAATATGTTTTGCATCAATATAGAGCAAACTAAGATAGTCAGGGCAAACAGGAACATCATGAGGTAAATCCCAGAGCACACAGGACCAGGGTTGCCAGATCGCAGTTTGGCTCTGCAGCCAAACTCAAGTCAAAATACGGCCAAATCCGACCAAATTATTTTTTGCTCATGGTGATGCGCATGCGCGAGGGAAGGAGAGCTCGGGATGGGTGGGGAAGCCGAGGGGCGTGGCGTTGGAACGAGCCAGAATAGGAATGGGTGTGGTGTTGATGGAGGAGGAGCCGCCCCCTGCTCGGGTCACAGGCGGGAAGGCGGCGTGGCCGGGCGCCAAGGTCCCGAGGGGGTGTGTGACGGGAGTTGAGAGGAAGCGGGCGTGTTGGAGAACTGAGAGGACGCGCTTGTCCTCCTTTTGCTCATGGTGATGTGCAAGCGCGAGGGAAGGAGAGCAGCTGGGTTGCCATCTGGCCGATTTCACGGCCAAGCAACTTTCGTACGGCCAAATTTCCAGCCAAATAAATTTGGCCGGAGACATCATTTTTTTCATGGCCAAGCAGATAGAAATATGGCCAGAGTTCTCGAATTTGGCCGGAAAAACGGTCAGATGGCAACCCTGCACAGGACACACAGAAGAAGAAGGCAGGAAAACAGGAAAACTCCCTCTTTACACCCATAGCAGCCAATCATAGTGTAGATTACCTCATGCAAGAGCAGACAAGATAGCCAGGAACATAGGAACATCATGAGGTAAATCAAAAAGTGTACATAACACATAGAAGAAAAAGGCGGGAAAGGGGGAAACTCCCCCCTTTATACCCACAGCAACCAATCACAACATAGATTGCCTCATGCCTGAGCAGACAAGATAGACGGGAATAGTCAGGAACATCAGATTAACATGAGGTAAATCTAAGCATACAGAACACACAAGAAAAAAAGGCGGGAAAACAGGAAAACTCTCCCTCCGCACCCACCGCAACCAATCATAGCGCAGATTGCCTCACACAGGAGTCAGCCATCTTCAACCAATAACCACAACTGTGTGTTCTGGCTCATTGCACAACCCTTCACTGCTGCAGCAACTGAATTTAAGTATCTTTACATTTCTGATCGCTTTATGACTTGTGTTCTTATTTCTATTGCTTTCAGGATTGTTTTTCACTTTTTCTTTTAAACAGTCCTTTTTTTTTTTAAACACAAGAATCATTCATCTTAAAAAGAAAATCTGGAAAAAACTTAAAAGAAACTAGGTTTCATTTTTCTTATAAACTCTTCTTTATCATTGTTTTAATGTTAGTATTTAGGTTGGATTGAAAAGACTGACACAAACATCATCCTCCATACAAAAGTGTTAGCTGTGGCTCACACAAAGTTCAGGGAACACTCACCAATTGGTTTCCCTGTGTGGATGTCGATGATGAAGCCAGGCGCCTGATTACCACACAGGATCTGGTATTCCGCTAGAAAAGAAAGACTTGGTCATGTTTCTCCAGAGCCATCTCCTTGCAAGATCTGAGGCAAGTATGAAAAGTTCAGGAGGATCTTCAGCCAACAAAACGTATGGGCGCACTTTAAACCCAAGAATACATGAAGGCAGAAGTTTGTCCTTAAGGATAAAACATCCAGACACAAACTGAGCAACGGGGTACATGCCGTACAGTGCAGCGAGCCCTGTGCAGATCTGGACGTTGGGGAAACAAAACAGCCATTTCACAAACGCACGGCACAACATTAGGAAAACAAACACATCGGGACTAGATTCAGCAGTCCGTCTGCATTTAAAACAGATAACAGATAATCAGAGTTGGAAGGGACCTTATAGGTCATCTAGTCCAACTCCCACGCCCAAGTGGGAGACCCTACACCATTTCTGACCAATGGCAGTCCAATTTCTTCTTGAAAGTCTCAAGGCTGCTCTTTTGAAGTCAGCAAAGTCCACATTTTGGACAGAGAGGGCCGCTGGTTTGAAAGAGGGGGTCAAAGAGGCCATCTATGTCCAAATTGAACAGCCCTCTCTCGAGTGAGGGAGGAGGGATACAACATCATCTATCTCCAGTCTATAATACAATCCTTTCAACAGTTCCAAGAAGGCTTCACATCCATTTGCACCCCTCGGGTGACCCTGAGAACACAGATAAACCTCCAGGTGACCTTAACGACCTGCTAAATGAATGCAAATGACCAGGTGTCTGCAAGGAGTATAAATCTGTTAGGAATAACATAGGTTACCTAACGTAGTTTGGGTAAAATAATATATATAAACTATGATTGTAAGTTTAAGTGTGTGTCACTTTAAAACTGCAAAGCATGTAATTTTGGGAGCGGTGTGAAACCACCATAAGAGGGAGCAAGAGAACCTGACAATTCCCTGACAATTACTGGATTGCATGGATTGATGGTTTGTTAACTGCGTGTTTTCCCCTACTGCTGAGTTGCTGAAGGAAGAGAGGAGTTTTTGACTTCTTCATATCTCTACTGCGAGGAGATATATTACTGGACTGATATTTGTAAGTTTACTGACCTCTCTTTTTCGACACTGGACTTTGCAACTGAATAATCCCCGGACGGACTGAATTAGTGAATGATATATGGACTGTTTGACTATGCTATAACTCTTACTGGAATAAACTATTTAACTAGCACGGTGTATCTGTTTTACTGAGTGTAAGCTACAAAAAAGGTTAATCTCACATATTTTGCCTGCCTGCCTGACTGCCGTGCAGATTCTGCTAGGGTGTATCCCTAACAAAATCCTTCCATTCCCCCCACCATCCAGTCAAAACTGATGAAGCTTCTTGGATGAGAAGCAAAACGACTTCAAAGAAAAACAAGGAGTTGTTGCGTCTTGAAAAAAAGCAACCTTGGGACCACCATGACCTGGATGACTGACCATCTCCACAGACATTGAGCAACTCAGGTGTAGACAGAAGAGAACATTCATGGCTCGGAATTGAATTGTGGGGTCACTGGTGCTCCTTGAGTTGGGTTGTTTTCTCGCTGACAGGCATTCAGCCATCATCAAATTGGCCATCGACAGGCACGTAGTGATAAACAACATCTACATACCATTCAAAGGAGACAGCCCAGAAGGAAACAGAAAGGCCAAAACACCTCTTTGCCAGCTATCAACACACAGATAGATAGAGAATAACACAGGATTCACATTAGATGGACAACCCAGCAGCAAACAATACCCCAGTCTAGGAACTGCTAAACAAGCTAAGAGTAAACATCCTAATCGAGGAAGCACCAAGATTATTCTCATCGACAATGACAGAGGAAGCTACTAGAATAGAAACAGAGAGCAAACCCTACCCCCTTCTAGTACTGATAATGGTACCTAGTTGGGTAATGAAATGCCTGTAAGAAAACCACCAAGCTCAGAGATCAGTAAAGGCTCAAAGTCGTCCTATTCCCCAACCCTCCTCTTGGCAAATCACACTCTCTAGTATGACTGATGATGTGGCCTAGTTTGGTCATGAAACGTCTACAAGAAAATCACCAAGCTCAGAGACTACTAAGGGCCTAAAGTCCTCCTTCTCCTCCTTTCTGCAAATCACACTCCTAGTAGGACTGATGTTAACTAGTTTGATAATGAAACTTTTGCAAAAAAAACCCTACCAAGCTCGGAGAGTACTAAGGCCGTCAAGCCATTGTCCTCCTCCCTTTCTCCTCCTCCTCCTCCTGCGCTCTGCCAATCACACTCCCTAGTAAGACTGATGCTATTACCTAGTTTGGTAATGAAATGTCTGCAACAAAGCTACCAAGCTCAGAGAGCACCGAGGACCCCACAACTCTGGTTTAGCACAGGCCATATCTGTTCTGACCTAGGCTTCACAAAATCATGAAGCGGACTCCTTGTCCCGACAAAACCCCTTTTAAGAAGTCAGGAACAGATCTTCTTCGCCCTAACGAATTGAACTAATTGTCTCCTGTAAACTCCACTCCCCCTTCAGTCCTCTTTATTCCCTATGGGAAAGGCCATTCACCACCCACCTCTGCCTTTACTCCAGAGCTGACCCTTGTTCCTGAACTGTTCCCTTCTCCTGGCAGCTCTGTACATATGCTCATCGGGAACAGGCTCCAGCTGTTCTTCTTCCCCACTGATCTCTGACTCTAAAGGCAGCTGATATTGGACGGCCCTGGCCCCGTCTCTGATTCCAACACAGAGCCCTCATCAGAGCCTTCCGCAAACTCCAAGACTGGCCCTTGTTCCTCCCCAACCTCCTCACTGTCCGAGTCTGCCGCCAGCTCTGCTGGCCGCTGGAGGGCCACAACAATATCCAAGCAACTCTGCTTGAAAAATTACAGGTAATCCTCAAGTTATGGCCAGTGACGATTGAAATTACGATGACCAAAAGGAATTTACAACAGTTCCAAAGCTCGGACAGCCATGCTCTGGTCATGTGACCACTTTTCGGGCCTTCAGCAACTGGCCTGCAATTGCGGCCATTTGCAGAGTCCCACCATCACCTGAACATGGTTTAAGGATGTTTTTGCCTACAAAAAATGGCATTTCCTTCTGGGGGTTTTTTGGGGCAAAAACTACTCGTGAACAGTGGGTTCACTTAACAAACACAGCATTTGTTTAAGGACTGCAGATTCACTTAATGGCCAGCCATGATGCCTGGCTTAACGACCACAGAGGCGATGGGACAGAGGGGCCACTCACAGCTGGCCGGCGTGGGGCAGGGCTCGCAGGGCTTGTTCCAGGCCTTGCCAATGTTGTAGGAACAGCAGCACATCTTCTTGGTCATGTTGAAGGAGAGCTCGTTCTCACAGGTGTCGTTATAGTTCCGGTAGCAAAGGCTCTTGCGCATGTCTGAAAGGAAGGCAGTCGGGGAACGTCAGCAGGCGGAGAAGCTCCCAGCGCTCAGCCTCAAAGGGTGGAGGTGATAAAGAGATGGCCACCGCCCCACCTGTCTGGTTTGGCCCGCCCCACCGGTTTGGTAGAGTCTGATCTGTTTGGGAGGGGGCCGAGACATTTTAAGAAGTGCCTCCACTAAGACCTGCTTATCTCTGTCTGCCTCTCTATTTCTATTGCTATGCTCTTTGTGTCTAGATTTATGTCTGTCTGTCTGTCTGTCTCTGTCTGTCTATCTATCATCTATCTATCATCTATCTATCAACCTACCTACCTATTTTCTACCTATCTGTCTGTGTGTCTGTCTATCTATCTATCTATCTATCTATCTATCTATCTATCTATCTATCTAGCTATCTATCTAGCTATCTAGCTATCATCTATCTAGCTATCTATCTATCATCTATCTATCTATCTATCTATCTATCTATCTATCTATCTATCTATCTATCTATCTATCTATCTATCTATCTATCATTCTCTCTCATCTTCCTATCTACCTATCATCTAGCTATCTACATATTTTCTACTTATATGGCTGTCTGTGTATCTGCCTGTCTATCATTTATATCTATTTGTCTGTCTGTCTCATCTTCCTATCTACCTATTTATCTACCGTCTATCAATCATCTATCTCCATCCTCCATCTCTTACCCTCTAATCTATCATTCTATCACTCTACCTACTTACCTACCTACTATAACTATCTATCTATCTATCTATCTATCTATCTATCTATCTATCTATCTATCCATCTATCCATCTATCCATCCTTCCATCTTTCACTCTCTTTTATTTATCACTATCTACCACTCTACCACTCTACTACTCTACCACTCTAACATCTATCTATCTATCTATCTATCTATCTATCTATCCATCCACCCACCCATCCAGGAGATCACACCTTGATAGCTAGGTTAGTCTATGAAATCCTCATCCTAGCTTTTCAGCTGAGTTACCTGGAGGGCATCAACCCATCCTAGGAGACAGAGGCGGATCGCTCCCTCACCCCATTTGCCCCTCTCCTCCCTTTAAGCCCACCCTGCAGGACCCTCCGTACCCATACAGTTGTTCCCTCCGTTGACTTGCATGTACTCCGGAGGGCACACACAGGTGTAGTTGCCGAGTGTGTTGTAACAGGTCCCCGGCCCACAGATGCCGATGTGAGCAGAGCACTCGTCGATGTCTGGAAAGGACACATCAAAGTTTGTGGGAACAGGGACCAAAGGCAGGTCAGTCGGTCAGCTGTCCCAGGACGAAGGTTGGAAATCTGAAGAAGGGGGTCCCTGTTGGGGGGATGACCTCAGGAGACAGGATGGAGACACCCCCCCCCCCAGACCAGAGGTGGGCTTCAAAAAATTTAGTAACCAATTCTCTGCCTGGCTGCTGGGTAGGCATGGACTATTCAGCCTCCTGCACCAGGGTGGGGGAGCTGTTTTTGCCCTCCTTGGGCTCTGGAGGTTTTTCTCGAGCCTCCCGGAGGGTGAAAAATAGCCTCCCCAAGCCAGTCATTGCAACTACTGGTTTGGTGAACCAGATGTAAAATTAACAACCGGGTCACCCAAACCGGTGCGAACCGGGAACAGCCCACTCCTGCCCCAGACATCAAAGCTACAACAAGGGGCAGAGGAAAAGGAAGGTGTAGGAAGCAACTCAAGAAAGACCCTCCCTAGTTTTCCAGAGAGTAAAAGGGGAGTGGGGGAGGGAGAGAAAGATTCTCTTAATATAACCTTACAATAAAGATAGGGCTAACAGACCCTGTCAATCTCTCCCAAAGTCACTAAGCCATGAAGACGAGTGGACTTCAACTCCTGGGAATTCTGGGAATTGAAGTCCCCCCGTCTTAAAGGGATCAAGGTTGGGAGGTCCTACTCTAAGTGAATGGGCTGGGAGAATCCACGGACTGCATTGGGTACATACACCCCCTTCTCCAAGAGCTCAACCCCCCCCCGCGCCCCCACAGACCCACCTTCGCAAATACGGGTGTCCTCGTTCAGGTAATAGCCCGGAGGGCACTCACACTGGAAGCTGCCAAAGGTATTGACGCAATTGCCTCCCTGGCACAGGCCTGGCAGCTCCTGGCACTCGTCGATATCTGTCAGAGAGAGGAAAGGAAGATCAAAGGATCTGACTTTTTTTTTTGGAGGGGGGGAAGCGGAGGATGGGTTTCTGTCCCCCCTCTCCCCAAAACGGGATCCCAGAGAAAATTAGTGGAGAGACACAAATGGAGAAGAGTATGTGTGTCTTTATCATTCTTTTTAAATGAGAAAGAAATCATAATTATTAATTAATTTAATGACCGAAGTTCATATATTATTATCTGTTTTATTTCATAAACAAGAAACTCAAAAAGGAAAAAAAAGGGAAAAAAGAGAGAGATAATAATATGCGGACTTCATTTATTAAATTAATTATTATGTGTGTTTATTCTTTTAAATAATAAATAAATCCTAATTAATTAATTTAATGAATGAAATCCACATATTATTATCTCTTTTATTC
>NW_020772204.1:0-10716 GCF_900518735.1 Pseudonaja textilis | reverse complement strand
TGGACTAGATGACCTCCAAGGTCCCTTCCAACTCTGCTATTCTATTCTGTTCTGTTCTACTCTATTCTATTCTATTTCTGCCTGAGCAGAGGGTTGGACTAGATGACCTCCAAGGTCCATTCCAACTCTTATTATTCTGTGTGTGCATTGTTAACAACTGGTGGAACTAGCAAACCTGCTCTATAACCAGGACTATAATTTTAGGAAGGAAGGAGGCATCTCCGCAGGGCTGGTGTGCCGTAAGGACATCGAACCCCTACGATACCGACCCATGCACATGGTCAGGTCCCCCGTGGCTTTGAACCCGTTGTAGCAGATGCAAAGGTAACTCCCTTCCGTGTCGACACAATCCCCGTGGCTGCAGACGTTGGGGATCTCTTGGCACTCATTGCGGCCTGCAACACAATGAAACATAGGAAATTAGCTTGGAGAGAGAAAAGCCGGGAAGAAGGACGAGCCCAAATTTGAGGCTAGGTAGGCTTAGATCAAAGCACAGTGCGATGCTCCGGCCCTTAGAAAGTGTGGTCCACATTTTCTTCTTCCCGCTGTACAAATGAACCAGTTTTTCTTAACCTTGGTGACTTGTATCAACAGTAGAGACCTTCAAATTTCTGGGTTCTATCATATCCCAAGACCTAAAATGGACACCTAACATCAAAAACGTCATCAAAAAAGCACAACAAAGAATGTTCTTTCTGCGCCAACTCAGACAGCTCAAACTGCCCAAGGAGCTGCTGATCCATTTTACAGAGGAACGATGGAGTCTGTCATCTGCACCTCTAGAACTGTCTGGTTCGGCTCTGCAACCAAACAGGACAGACACGGACTTCAGAGGATAATTACAACTGCAGACAAAAACAATTACTACCAACCTGCCTTTAATTGAGGACCTGCACAAATCAAAAAGAGGGCTATGAAAATATCTACAGACCCCTAACATCCCAGACACAAACTGTTTCAACTCCTTCCCTCAAAACGATCCTATAGGGCACTACACACCAGAACGACTAGACACAAAGACAGTTTTTTCCCCAACGCCATCACTCTGCTAAAGAAATAATTCCCTCCACACTGTTCAACTATTTACAAAGTCTGCACTACTATTACTATTAATCTTCTCATCACTCCTTATCACCCATCCCCTCCCACTTGTGATTGTAGGACTGTAACTTTGTCGCTTGTATCCTTACGATTTATATGGACTGTTTCCTAGTATGATTTGATTGCTAATTGTACCCTCTGACTATCATTAAGTGTTGTACTGTATGATCCTTGACTCTTGACGAATGTATCTTTTCTTTTATGTACACTGAGAGCATTTGCACCAAGACAAACTCCTTGTGCGTCCCATCACACTTAGCCAATAAAGAATTCTAATTCTAATTCTAATTCTATTGAGGATGTATTGAGGACTTTGATTCCCAGAATTCCCCAGCCAGCATATTTGGCTATGGAATTCTGGGAGTTGAAGTCCATACATCTCCAAGTGGCCAAGATTGAAAAACACAGAACACAGAAGAACTACGGTTGTCAACTTACAATCATTCGCTTAGTAACTGTCTGAAGTTATAACAGCGCCCCCCTCCCCCCCCCCCAAGCTACTTCTGTCTGGTCCTCGTGTTTGGCAACCGGCTCCCAACAAGCAGAGTCATTGTGGGAAGCTGGATTTGTTTAATGACCATGTGATTCAATTCATGGCAGCACTGATTCCCTTAACCACCCTGGCAATAAAGTTCGTAAAAAATTGGGTGCGACTCGCTTAACAATTACAATGAAAATTCTGGTCCTAATTGTGGTTGTAAGTCGAGGATTACCGCTATTGGACTGATTGCTTCTCCTGCTCAGGGTTCAAACCGGTCTTACCAATGCATGCTCCGCTCGGTGACAATTTGTATCCTGAAGAGCATTCACACCGGTAACTGCCGGGGATATTTAAGCAATCGGCATTTCGTTGGCAGAGATTTTCCCCTCCGCTGCATTCATCTATGTCTGCCAGGAGACAGAAAAAGAGAAGGAAAAATGTCAGCAAGAGAGAGAAAGACAAACGGCTCCCTAGTTTTGGTCTGAACACCTGTTCCCTCCTCCCTTCTCTCGGTCGCTCTGATATAGTGACTGTTCAAAGTTACAACAGCACAGAAAAAAGCGACATATGGCCTTTTCACACTTATAACAGCTGCAACATCCCGATGATCACATGATGAAAATTCAGATACTTGGGCAACTGACTCATAGTTACAACATTTGCTGTGTCCCGGGGTGTGTGTGTCTCCTTTTGTGACCTTCTGACGAGCAAAGTCAATGGGGAAGCCAGATTCACTTAATGACCGGGGTTACTAACTTAACAACTGCAATTCAACGACTGTAGCAAGAAAGCTTGTAAAATCAGGCACAGCTCACTTAACAACTGTCTCACTTAGCAACAGAAATTCTGGGTTCAACTAATACTTGCACCCATCACAATGTCCCTTAGTCACATGATCACCAGCGGTGAGCTTCCCTGCCAGCTTCCCCCAAACCAAGTCAATGGGGAAGCCAGCAGGAAGTCACAAGTGGCCATCGCCATGATGTTGTGCATAAAGACTGCATGGAAGTCACTGAATGACTGCAACCAGAACCGATACAACGGCTGTCGTCAAGTTGGAGCAATCACAAGACGCTGTTCTTTTCAATCATACCACTTAATAACAGAGATGTTGACCCCAACTGCTGGCGTTAAGCGAGAACTACCTATATTTACAAAGAAATTAAATGGTATTCGTGGCAGTTGTGGTTGTATCCCCCGCAATTGTTCCATTTTCCTGTATCGCCTCTCGTCCAATCCATTCACCACTTTTATCCTGCTTGTCACATTTCCCTTTGGAGGTGCAAAGACCCCCCCCCCCCCCCCCCCCTAAATGCCCTCCCCCGACCCTGACCCTCCCAGATCAGCAAGATGTTGTTGTAACTGAAGCCGATGGGGCACTCGCAGCGGAAACTGCCGATCTGGTTGATGCCGACGCCATTGGTGCAAATGGCTGGAATCTCACTGCATTCGTCAATATCTGCACAGAAAGGGGGAGGGGCAGAAGAGAATAGGGCTAGTTGGACAGAAGCCCCACCTCCTTTTCAAGGGGATGGGATGTATGGGACACAAGGCTGAGCAGGAGCAAAAGACACCCTCCCCCCACACATGCCCCGTTTATCTGTGGGAACCATTGGATCAACAGAACTTTGTAAAAAATTGTGTGGGATTCAAATGTTCCTGGTGATTTATTTGTTGCTTTGTTGCTTTCTTGTCGGGGAATTAACGGAGCAGCCAATGTTCAGATGAAGTCAGAGACACCAACACGAGCTTATAGTTTTATATAAATAAATATGTTTTGCATCAATATAGAGCAAACTAAGATAGTCAGGGCAAACAGGAACATCATGAGGTAAATCCCAGAGCACACAGGACCAGGGTTGCCAGATCGCAGTTTGGCTCTGCAGCCAAACTCAAGTCAAAATACGGCCAAATCCGACCAAATTATTTTTTGCTCATGGTGATGCGCATGCGCGAGGGAAGGAGAGCTCGGGATGGGTGGGGAAGCCGAGGGGCGTGGCGTTGGAACGAGCCAGAATAGGAATGGGTGTGGTGTTGATGGAGGAGGAGCCGCCCCCTGCTCGGGTCACAGGCGGGAAGGCGGCGTGGCCGGGCGCCAAGGTCCCGAGGGGGTGTGTGACGGGAGTTGAGAGGAAGCGGGCGTGTTGGAGAACTGAGAGGACGCGCTTGTCCTCCTTTTGCTCATGGTGATGTGCAAGCGCGAGGGAAGGAGAGCAGCTGGGTTGCCATCTGGCCGATTTCACGGCCAAGCAACTTTCGTACGGCCAAATTTCCAGCCAAATAAATTTGGCCGGAGACATCATTTTTTTCATGGCCAAGCAGATAGAAATATGGCCAGAGTTCTCGAATTTGGCCGGAAAAACGGTCAGATGGCAACCCTGCACAGGACACACAGAAGAAGAAGGCAGGAAAACAGGAAAACTCCCTCTTTACACCCATAGCAGCCAATCATAGTGTAGATTACCTCATGCAAGAGCAGACAAGATAGCCAGGAACATAGGAACATCATGAGGTAAATCAAAAAGTGTACATAACACATAGAAGAAAAAGGCGGGAAAGGGGGAAACTCCCCCCTTTATACCCACAGCAACCAATCACAACATAGATTGCCTCATGCCTGAGCAGACAAGATAGACGGGAATAGTCAGGAACATCAGATTAACATGAGGTAAATCTAAGCATACAGAACACACAAGAAAAAAAGGCGGGAAAACAGGAAAACTCTCCCTCCGCACCCACCGCAACCAATCATAGCGCAGATTGCCTCACACAGGAGTCAGCCATCTTCAACCAATAACCACAACTGTGTGTTCTGGCTCATTGCACAACCCTTCACTGCTGCAGCAACTGAATTTAAGTATCTTTACATTTCTGATCGCTTTATGACTTGTGTTCTTATTTCTATTGCTTTCAGGATTGTTTTTCACTTTTTCTTTTAAACAGTCCTTTTTTTTTTTAAACACAAGAATCATTCATCTTAAAAAGAAAATCTGGAAAAAACTTAAAAGAAACTAGGTTTCATTTTTCTTATAAACTCTTCTTTATCATTGTTTTAATGTTAGTATTTAGGTTGGATTGAAAAGACTGACACAAACATCATCCTCCATACAAAAGTGTTAGCTGTGGCTCACACAAAGTTCAGGGAACACTCACCAATTGGTTTCCCTGTGTGGATGTCGATGATGAAGCCAGGCGCCTGATTACCACACAGGATCTGGTATTCCGCTAGAAAAGAAAGACTTGGTCATGTTTCTCCAGAGCCATCTCCTTGCAAGATCTGAGGCAAGTATGAAAAGTTCAGGAGGATCTTCAGCCAACAAAACGTATGGGCGCACTTTAAACCCAAGAATACATGAAGGCAGAAGTTTGTCCTTAAGGATAAAACATCCAGACACAAACTGAGCAACGGGGTACATGCCGTACAGTGCAGCGAGCCCTGTGCAGATCTGGACGTTGGGGAAACAAAACAGCCATTTCACAAACGCACGGCACAACATTAGGAAAACAAACACATCGGGACTAGATTCAGCAGTCCGTCTGCATTTAAAACAGATAACAGATAATCAGAGTTGGAAGGGACCTTATAGGTCATCTAGTCCAACTCCCACGCCCAAGTGGGAGACCCTACACCATTTCTGACCAATGGCAGTCCAATTTCTTCTTGAAAGTCTCAAGGCTGCTCTTTTGAAGTCAGCAAAGTCCACATTTTGGACAGAGAGGGCCGCTGGTTTGAAAGAGGGGGTCAAAGAGGCCATCTATGTCCAAATTGAACAGCCCTCTCTCGAGTGAGGGAGGAGGGATACAACATCATCTATCTCCAGTCTATAATACAATCCTTTCAACAGTTCCAAGAAGGCTTCACATCCATTTGCACCCCTCGGGTGACCCTGAGAACACAGATAAACCTCCAGGTGACCTTAACGACCTGCTAAATGAATGCAAATGACCAGGTGTCTGCAAGGAGTATAAATCTGTTAGGAATAACATAGGTTACCTAACGTAGTTTGGGTAAAATAATATATATAAACTATGATTGTAAGTTTAAGTGTGTGTCACTTTAAAACTGCAAAGCATGTAATTTTGGGAGCGGTGTGAAACCACCATAAGAGGGAGCAAGAGAACCTGACAATTCCCTGACAATTACTGGATTGCATGGATTGATGGTTTGTTAACTGCGTGTTTTCCCCTACTGCTGAGTTGCTGAAGGAAGAGAGGAGTTTTTGACTTCTTCATATCTCTACTGCGAGGAGATATATTACTGGACTGATATTTGTAAGTTTACTGACCTCTCTTTTTCGACACTGGACTTTGCAACTGAATAATCCCCGGACGGACTGAATTAGTGAATGATATATGGACTGTTTGACTATGCTATAACTCTTACTGGAATAAACTATTTAACTAGCACGGTGTATCTGTTTTACTGAGTGTAAGCTACAAAAAAGGTTAATCTCACATATTTTGCCTGCCTGCCTGACTGCCGTGCAGATTCTGCTAGGGTGTATCCCTAACAAAATCCTTCCATTCCCCCCACCATCCAGTCAAAACTGATGAAGCTTCTTGGATGAGAAGCAAAACGACTTCAAAGAAAAACAAGGAGTTGTTGCGTCTTGAAAAAAAGCAACCTTGGGACCACCATGACCTGGATGACTGACCATCTCCACAGACATTGAGCAACTCAGGTGTAGACAGAAGAGAACATTCATGGCTCGGAATTGAATTGTGGGGTCACTGGTGCTCCTTGAGTTGGGTTGTTTTCTCGCTGACAGGCATTCAGCCATCATCAAATTGGCCATCGACAGGCACGTAGTGATAAACAACATCTACATACCATTCAAAGGAGACAGCCCAGAAGGAAACAGAAAGGCCAAAACACCTCTTTGCCAGCTATCAACACACAGATAGATAGAGAATAACACAGGATTCACATTAGATGGACAACCCAGCAGCAAACAATACCCCAGTCTAGGAACTGCTAAACAAGCTAAGAGTAAACATCCTAATCGAGGAAGCACCAAGATTATTCTCATCGACAATGACAGAGGAAGCTACTAGAATAGAAACAGAGAGCAAACCCTACCCCCTTCTAGTACTGATAATGGTACCTAGTTGGGTAATGAAATGCCTGTAAGAAAACCACCAAGCTCAGAGATCAGTAAAGGCTCAAAGTCGTCCTATTCCCCAACCCTCCTCTTGGCAAATCACACTCTCTAGTATGACTGATGATGTGGCCTAGTTTGGTCATGAAACGTCTACAAGAAAATCACCAAGCTCAGAGACTACTAAGGGCCTAAAGTCCTCCTTCTCCTCCTTTCTGCAAATCACACTCCTAGTAGGACTGATGTTAACTAGTTTGATAATGAAACTTTTGCAAAAAAAACCCTACCAAGCTCGGAGAGTACTAAGGCCGTCAAGCCATTGTCCTCCTCCCTTTCTCCTCCTCCTCCTCCTGCGCTCTGCCAATCACACTCCCTAGTAAGACTGATGCTATTACCTAGTTTGGTAATGAAATGTCTGCAACAAAGCTACCAAGCTCAGAGAGCACCGAGGACCCCACAACTCTGGTTTAGCACAGGCCATATCTGTTCTGACCTAGGCTTCACAAAATCATGAAGCGGACTCCTTGTCCCGACAAAACCCCTTTTAAGAAGTCAGGAACAGATCTTCTTCGCCCTAACGAATTGAACTAATTGTCTCCTGTAAACTCCACTCCCCCTTCAGTCCTCTTTATTCCCTATGGGAAAGGCCATTCACCACCCACCTCTGCCTTTACTCCAGAGCTGACCCTTGTTCCTGAACTGTTCCCTTCTCCTGGCAGCTCTGTACATATGCTCATCGGGAACAGGCTCCAGCTGTTCTTCTTCCCCACTGATCTCTGACTCTAAAGGCAGCTGATATTGGACGGCCCTGGCCCCGTCTCTGATTCCAACACAGAGCCCTCATCAGAGCCTTCCGCAAACTCCAAGACTGGCCCTTGTTCCTCCCCAACCTCCTCACTGTCCGAGTCTGCCGCCAGCTCTGCTGGCCGCTGGAGGGCCACAACAATATCCAAGCAACTCTGCTTGAAAAATTACAGGTAATCCTCAAGTTATGGCCAGTGACGATTGAAATTACGATGACCAAAAGGAATTTACAACAGTTCCAAAGCTCGGACAGCCATGCTCTGGTCATGTGACCACTTTTCGGGCCTTCAGCAACTGGCCTGCAATTGCGGCCATTTGCAGAGTCCCACCATCACCTGAACATGGTTTAAGGATGTTTTTGCCTACAAAAAATGGCATTTCCTTCTGGGGGTTTTTTGGGGCAAAAACTACTCGTGAACAGTGGGTTCACTTAACAAACACAGCATTTGTTTAAGGACTGCAGATTCACTTAATGGCCAGCCATGATGCCTGGCTTAACGACCACAGAGGCGATGGGACAGAGGGGCCACTCACAGCTGGCCGGCGTGGGGCAGGGCTCGCAGGGCTTGTTCCAGGCCTTGCCAATGTTGTAGGAACAGCAGCACATCTTCTTGGTCATGTTGAAGGAGAGCTCGTTCTCACAGGTGTCGTTATAGTTCCGGTAGCAAAGGCTCTTGCGCATGTCTGAAAGGAAGGCAGTCGGGGAACGTCAGCAGGCGGAGAAGCTCCCAGCGCTCAGCCTCAAAGGGTGGAGGTGATAAAGAGATGGCCACCGCCCCACCTGTCTGGTTTGGCCCGCCCCACCGGTTTGGTAGAGTCTGATCTGTTTGGGAGGGGGCCGAGACATTTTAAGAAGTGCCTCCACTAAGACCTGCTTATCTCTGTCTGCCTCTCTATTTCTATTGCTATGCTCTTTGTGTCTAGATTTATGTCTGTCTGTCTGTCTGTCTCTGTCTGTCTATCTATCATCTATCTATCATCTATCTATCAACCTACCTACCTATTTTCTACCTATCTGTCTGTGTGTCTGTCTATCTATCTATCTATCTATCTATCTATCTATCTATCTATCTATCTAGCTATCTATCTAGCTATCTAGCTATCATCTATCTAGCTATCTATCTATCATCTATCTATCTATCTATCTATCTATCTATCTATCTATCTATCTATCTATCTATCTATCTATCTATCTATCTATCATTCTCTCTCATCTTCCTATCTACCTATCATCTAGCTATCTACATATTTTCTACTTATATGGCTGTCTGTGTATCTGCCTGTCTATCATTTATATCTATTTGTCTGTCTGTCTCATCTTCCTATCTACCTATTTATCTACCGTCTATCAATCATCTATCTCCATCCTCCATCTCTTACCCTCTAATCTATCATTCTATCACTCTACCTACTTACCTACCTACTATAACTATCTATCTATCTATCTATCTATCTATCTATCTATCTATCTATCTATCCATCTATCCATCTATCCATCCTTCCATCTTTCACTCTCTTTTATTTATCACTATCTACCACTCTACCACTCTACTACTCTACCACTCTAACATCTATCTATCTATCTATCTATCTATCTATCTATCCATCCACCCACCCATCCAGGAGATCACACCTTGATAGCTAGGTTAGTCTATGAAATCCTCATCCTAGCTTTTCAGCTGAGTTACCTGGAGGGCATCAACCCATCCTAGGAGACAGAGGCGGATCGCTCCCTCACCCCATTTGCCCCTCTCCTCCCTTTAAGCCCACCCTGCAGGACCCTCCGTACCCATACAGTTGTTCCCTCCGTTGACTTGCATGTACTCCGGAGGGCACACACAGGTGTAGTTGCCGAGTGTGTTGTAACAGGTCCCCGGCCCACAGATGCCGATGTGAGCAGAGCACTCGTCGATGTCTGGAAAGGACACATCAAAGTTTGTGGGAACAGGGACCAAAGGCAGGTCAGTCGGTCAGCTGTCCCAGGACGAAGGTTGGAAATCTGAAGAAGGGGGTCCCTGTTGGGGGGATGACCTCAGGAGACAGGATGGAGACACCCCCCCCCCAGACCAGAGGTGGGCTTCAAAAAATTTAGTAACCAATTCTCTGCCTGGCTGCTGGGTAGGCATGGACTATTCAGCCTCCTGCACCAGGGTGGGGGAGCTGTTTTTGCCCTCCTTGGGCTCTGGAGGTTTTTCTCGAGCCTCCCGGAGGGTGAAAAATAGCCTCCCCAAGCCAGTCATTGCAACTACTGGTTTGGTGAACCAGATGTAAAATTAACAACCGGGTCACCCAAACCGGTGCGAACCGGGAACAGCCCACTCCTGCCCCAGACATCAAAGCTACAACAAGGGGCAGAGGAAAAGGAAGGTGTAGGAAGCAACTCAAGAAAGACCCTCCCTAGTTTTCCAGAGAGTAAAAGGGGAGTGGGGGAGGGAGAGAAAGATTCTCTTAATATAACCTTACAATAAAGATAGGGCTAACAGACCCTGTCAATCTCTCCCAAAGTCACTAAGCCATGAAGACGAGTGGACTTCAACTCCTGGGAATTCTGGGAATTGAAGTCCCCCCGTCTTAAAGGGATCAAGGTTGGGAGGTCCTACTCTAAGTGAATGGGCTGGGAGAATCCACGGACTGCATTGGGTACATACACCCCCTTCTCCAAGAGCTCAACCCCCCCCCGCGCCCCCACAGACCCACCTTCGCAAATACGGGTGTCCTCGTTCAGGTAATAGCCCGGAGGGCACTCACACTGGAAGCTGCCAAAGGTATTGACGCAATTGCCTCCCTGGCACAGGCCTGGCAGCTCCTGGCACTCGTCGATATCTGTCAGAGAGAGGAAAGGAAGATCAAAGGATCTGACTTTTTTTTTTGGAGGGGGGGGAAGCGGAGGATGGGTTTCTGTCCCCCCTCTCCCCAAAACGGGATCCCAGAGAAAATTAGTGGAGAGACACAAATGGAGAAGAGTATGTGTGTCTTTATCATTCTTTTTAAATGAGAAAGAAATCATAATTATTAATTAATTTAATGACCGAAGTTCATATATTATTATCTGTTTTATTTCATAAACAAGAAACTCAAAAAGGAAAAAAAAGGGAAAAAAGAGAGAGATAATAATATGCGGACTTCATTTATTAAATTAATTATTATGTGTGTTTATTCTTTTAAATAATAAATAAATCCTAATTAATTAATTTAATGAATGAAATCCACATATTATTATCTCTTTTATTC
>NW_020772203.1:0-10721 GCF_900518735.1 Pseudonaja textilis | reverse complement strand
GCACACAGATACACTGTACAGTAAATGTAGGTTTTTACTTCCAGAAAGGTTTAAGCAAAGTCCAAAATAAGCAATCCAAAATCATTCACAGGTAAATCGGTCCATTTTTCAATCCAGGGATAATCCAAATATCAAAGTCCAATGTCAAAAACAGTTCAGTATCAGACTTAGATTCAATCCAGGAATATCAGTCAATTAGAAGAAATGGAGCAACGGCAATACTTTCCAACAGAAGGAAACAGAGATACACTCACACTCTCTTCTGAGACTCAGACTAAACAACCCAGGTTTCTGGCTCCATCTTATGGCTGTTTGGGAAACCACACCTAATTACAGTTTTGCATTTTCTTAAAGTGACAGTTTTAAAATGTTTCTCCTGGTTTATATACCTTGTTTCTCCAACAATACGGCCTCCCCCAATAGGAAGTCCCAGCATGTTTTATAGGCATGAAATGAAATTAAGCCCCTCCCCCAAAATTAAGGCCTATATTAAAACATGGGGAATGGTGGGGGGGGGGGGGCTTGCCATTAGGAAGTACTTTTGTTGCACACCTGGATATGGTGCTGCCTGCATTGACCCCGATATGAAGTGCCCCACCAACGCCGAGGTCAACATCCAAGCTGTCACCGCCCGCCCGCCTGAAGATGCAAGAGGGGGGAATTAAGTCACCCTCCGAAAAGACGGCCTAGCCATTTTTTCGGGGCTCAAAAAAAATATAAGTCCCGGCCTTATTATATGAGAAACATGGTAGTTGTAACCCAAATAGCTGTTAGGTGACTCATATTCCTAACAGGATGCTTTAGGGGGGGACATTCCTCTGCGGCCCATCAACATTTTCTGCAGCCCACTGGTTAGCGACCTCTGCTGTAGACCTCATCCAGCTCATTAATTATTTCTCCTTTGTCTCTCCGGTGCGCCTCCACTATTATTTCCACCATGATTATCTCCCGGTCCTCTTCCTTGGTCTCCACAATGTTTTGAAACCTCCGATAGAACGAGGTGCTCTATCCATTTCCAACTGGATCAACGAGTCCTCTACTTCCTTTGTTTCGTTCTCTCATCCTTCGACCCACCGGGTCTAATTTGTATGCGTTGATCATTCTTTTGTTATTGCTTCTTGGATTAAGCCCACTTTCTCATCCGGCTTCCGAATATCATTCTTCCCTTCTCTCTTGACCTCCTCCATTTCTGGTTTCATCTCTCTGTGATTCTTAGTCATATTTTCTGTTAATGTCACCTTGGTTTCTTGAATTGAGAATAGTGTAGCCGGCATGGTTTGCATGTTCAATGCGGGATTTTACTTTTCTGTCACAAACATTCCTTCTATTGATCTCTGGTTAGCCGGGGAGTTGTTGGAGTGGTTTTCTTCCCAGCCTTCAAGGTGATAGTAGTAATGCTTGTCATTTCCTTTAGAATTCTGTATTGCACTCATGATATCCTTTCTATCGTTTCCCAAACCACCATCCAATATTCTCCTGGCTTTCTTTTCTTAAACTCGCCTTTTTTTATTTACACCATAGTATATTATGCAATAATATATATTGTATTATAGTCTAGGTATTCTAAATATTAATTAAGCAGCACAGTCTTCGAAATTAGTATTCTTCATAGGAATCGATCCCTTTTTCTAAATCAAGCTTTTTATTTCAATCTACACACACAACAATACCTTAACAGTGTGGCATCAATGTATCATACATTTTAGTATAAGCAGAGTTAAAAATATCTCTTAATACAGGGGTCCCCAACCACCGGTCTGTGGACCGGTACCGGTCCGTGGAACATTTCCTACCGGGCCGCCGGTTTGCTGGGCGCTGCCATCTTGTTTGATGAGAAAGTGCTTCCGGGTGAGCTTTTCCGGTTGGAAAGCGGCGTTTGGGTGCTGAAAGAATCCTCGCGCCTTAGTTTCATCAAAGGGGGGTGGTGGCTTCGAATGAAACTTAAGGCGCGAGGATTCTTTCAGCACCCAAGGCAAGGCGAGCTGAGCGACCGTCCCGAAGCCGTCCCGAAGCGAAGCTCATCGACAAAGGTACAACGGAGGAGTTGAAGGTGGCGGGGAGAAGCGGGGGATGGCTGGCTGGCCAGTCGCTCGGCTCGCCTTGCCTTGTCATGCGTGCTGATGCTGGTACCGGGCCGCGGATCATTTTGTGATGCCGGTACCAGGCCGTGGCACAACAAAGGTTGGGGGCCACTGTCTTAATACACATATTCACATTAAGTCACAACTTCATTGCTTATTTTCAACCTTTCAATATTCTCTCCTAATGTCAGCCACCATAGCAGTTAAACATACCTTATAGTTTCATTATTCAATTTCCTCTTTTTTTAAATAAAAAAAAAAAATCATTTGGCAAGCAGTATGGTTCCAGGTTTCACATCTCAATACAAAAATGACCATAGTTACGTATTCATTTTATTTATTCAATTTCATAGCACATTATCCTTATGAATATTAAATGTTAAACTTATTTTATCCGATTCCAGTTCATATTATAACTGAATTCCTTTTTCTTAGGGTATTCTCATATCTTATTTTACAATGTTATCTAAAATTCTTATCTCATTTCTATGTTCATTTCCCATATTGCCCTTATCTGTCACATTTGCAATTGTAACAGTCCTTATTCTATTAATTCACATTTGTCCCTTTTAGTTAGTAATTTGAGCTAGCCACCTTCATTCTTCCTATTTACTATATGTCACAAATATATATATTTTTTGTCAGATTCTGCATTACATTTTCTTAATCGCCTTATAAGTCACCTATACATTACAAGGATATTAATCTATTCAATTAATTATAGCAACTGATATGAATCTTTCCACAAGAATTCTCTTTTCATCATCTCTCTTCCTTTCTTATGCATCACTAATGTCAATTAATATATCATATTTTTGTTATAAATCCCCATTTCCATATTTATATCATTAAGTTCCATGTCTAATATAGCAATAATCCTTTAAGAAAAAGAAAACTTAAAAAAACCCATATCAGTTACCTTCTTATCTATTTTCAGTACTTATTCTTATATGTCACGATATATTACCTTGCAGAATCTTTTTCCCTATCCTTTTTTTTTTCACCCATTATCTCTCACTCTCCTTGCAGTATAAATCCTTTTCATCCTTGTCTGCTTTCTATTTCTCTTTATTTTCTGGTCCTTTCTCTTAATCCGCCCCCCCCCCCTTCTTATTCCCCTCCATTTCTCATTCCAATTATTAAATTTATCCCCTTCCCTCTTTTGATTTTTCTTTTTGTACTTCCTTTTTCTGCTTTTTCCCTCTCCTTTTCTCATTTTCCGAACCATTCTTCCTTTTGTTATCACATCAGACCACATATTTTTAATTTTAATTCCTTCCCCTCCCCTGCTTAAATAATTGTTGTTGCCTTTGTTCTTCAAAGATGGTTTCTTCTTTGATAAACTCCTCCCCTTCTGGTTTTCTTTGTTCTTCTACAAGCTAATTTCTAATTTCTGTAATACGTAGCTGCACATTTCAAGTTTAATTTTCATCATTTCCAATCTTATTTCAACAAATAATTCCTCCGTTGTCTCTTCTCCTTCTCCCTCCGTCTCCTCTTCTTCCAATCTTATTTCAACAAATCATTCCTCCATTGTATCTTCTCCTTTTTTCCTTTTTTCCCCCTTCCTTAATAGACGTATTCCATCCCGAAGTCCAGTATATTATTCCAGCCAATGTTTTTTAAGTTTCTTTTCAACAGTCAATGTCCTTAAGTTTTTATTTCCAGGTCTTTTAGTTGGCCCTTTCCCAACTCTCACACAATCACCGGGTGGTTCGATAACAATATTATCAAGTATCTTCCCCTTTGTAATATTCTAATGTCACTTTCCAGAGTTTTTATTTTATTATAATGGAGTTTCTTTCACTTTCTTTTAGTCCAATTTCTTAGAAAGACCAAGCACTTTTTAGAGTCACTGAAGTTTTCCCTGTACCATCAGGTGGCGCTCTTGAGTCTTTTCCACAATCCACTCTTTCCTTTCCTTTTACTTTCTTTGTTAAATACAGTACTTTTATTAAGTTAGCTAATTTCAATTATTAGCTATTCTTTCTTTTCTTTTCCACACACTCAGTTCCAGCATTTAGTTATGCCCTTTAAGTGCCAATAATCCAATAGTTATAAGATAAGACAAGAAGAACTTTATTGTCATTGTGCAAGTGCCACGAAACTGTGGAGGCACCCCAGCAACTGTTCGCAATACAATAAAACCGGAGCGCTTAAAAATGAAGATAAGAAAAATAGAGTACCCGCATCTTGGTCGGCAATCAGAGAGTAGAATATCTACGAATATACACAAAATATGCATCCAACACTGACTGTAACACTTCGCCGAGTGTCATACACAAGAGATGGGTTGTACTGTAATATGTTATTATATATCTGAATGGGGTATTGAGATTTCACATCTTTCCACATCTTAATAAGGTACTGACTTCGTGTTTATTTGCGGTTCGGATGGCCCAGGGAAAGAAACTTATTTGTGAGTCTAGTGGCGTGGGATTTTATCAACCTAAAGCGACGTCCAGATGGCAGCAGGTCAAAAAGATCATTGCCAGGGTGTGAGGGGTCTTCTATGATGGCCTTGATTCTGCTTTGGCAGCGGGACCTGGTTAAGTCTCCCAGGGAGGGCAGAGGGCAACCAATGATCTTCTGAGCTGTGTTTATCACCCTCTGTACAGTTTTCCTGTCCTCAGCTGAGGAGCCTGCGTACCACACACCCAGACAGTACATCAGAATGCTCTCCACAGAGGCTTGATAGAAAGCCAGCAACAGCTTCTCATCCAGATTGTTCTTCCCGAGAACCCACAGGAAGTGCAGCCGCTGCTGAGCCTTCCTCACTAGGGCCTTGGGGTTCGGGGACCAGGAGAGATCAGCTGAAATATGGATGCCAAGGAATCTGATCGTAGGGACAGTTTCCGCTCGTTCTCCGCTGATGATGAGTGGGGCGCGGTCCTGTCCATGTTTCCTGAAGTCCATAATCAGTTCTTTGTTTTTGTGGACATTCAGGGACAGATTGTTCTGCGAACACCAGACAGACAGGTTCTCCCCTTCTGCCCTATATGCCGTCTCATCCTCTCCAGAGATGAGACCAATCGCGGTCGTGTCGTCCGCAAACTTTATGATTGGGGTTTGTTGCATGGCTTGGTGAGCAGTCAAAGGTGTACCAGGCATATAGCAGGAGACTCAAGACACAACCCTGGGGGGAACCAGTACTGAGTGTAATAGTGGACGAAAGGTGGGGGCCAAGTCTAACAGACGGGGGTCTGTCTGTCAAAAAGTTTGTAATCCAGGAGCACGTGGGGGTGGGAACCTGCAGATGATACAGTTTGGGTACCAGTATATCTGGGATGATGGTGTTCAACGCAGAGCTGTAGTCCACAAAGAGCCTCCTCCCGTAGCTCTGTTTGTTCTCCAGATGATTCCGCACTCCATGAAGTGTGATGGCCACAGCATCCTCTGTAGATCGGTTTGCTCGATAAGCAAACAGATGTTGATCAAAGGAGGGTGGGAGGCGGTCTCTGATGTGCTGTGAAGCTAGTCACTCAAAAACTTTCCTAATGGAGCTTGTTAACGCCGTGGGCCTTATAGTCATTGGGAGTGTTTATATTTGGTTTTTGGGGGGAGAACAGGGATGATGGTTGCAGCCTTCAGGCATTGTGGGATGAGGGCATGTGTATCCAAATTTAATTTCCAAACCTTTGTTGTGTTCAAATATTTCCTTTAAAATTTTCTCCTCCAAGTTAATCCAATGCAATAATTCAAGCTGATTTATATAAGATCCAATTTATATAAGATCCTTCTCCTTTTTCTGGTTGCCGCTTCCACACACTTCCCTCCAAAATAGTCCTTTTTTTAAAAAATCCTGGGCTACGTAGGAATCAATCCCACTAGCCGAAACAACAATTATAACAACAATGTAGGCTGCTTCAGTACAGTCTATTTGTTGGTCCATTGGCAAATTAGTTGGTTAATTGATTAATAGTATTAATTTATGAAATTATAAGTGGACTGCTTGATTTGTTCCACTCTGATTATACGTAGATGGAATTATAACTACATTTAAAGACGTCTTTAAATATCAATACATAAGAATCAATAAAACTGTAAATGTATAACTATCAATAACTTTCAATCAATATAAATCTTATAAAATAGGTATAAATTTTATCTTTAGCTCACAATCAATAACAACCAGTAATACCGTAAGTATATAACAATCATTAAATTTCAATCAATGGATATCTATATAAAATAAATATAATCAATTGTATAAGTACAGGTATAGGTATAAATACAGCTATAAATGTAATTATAAATGTAGGTATAAATATAGATGTCAATGTAAAAAGTTAGATGCAGAAAAAAATGGATTTACATATAGAATTTCCATTCAGTTGTAAAGAGTTCAGAGTAGATTAAAGAGTTCAGAGTAGATTGTTGTTTAAGTCTGACTGTAGGGCTGAGAGAGTTAACCGACGGCTGTTTTCGTCTTCAAGATGGCAGTCCTGTCAAACTTGCACCGTCACTCTCCTATACTTAGCCTTTCTTCCCGCTTCTCTCTTCCTCTGCCATTGTAGCGCCAAATGCTTGGCGGGAAAAAAAAAGATTCCACAGCTCTGTTCTAGTCACGTCGCTCTCTCTCCATCTTTCAGTTTCCCTCGCTTCTTCTTTTCCACTCAGGCCTTTCGCTGTCATTTTTGGTGAACTGCTCTGGGCACCACCTCACCGACGATCTCCCAGCTTGGGAGTTTCTTCTGCTCCTACCACTTTTGCGGCACCGTTGGCCCTCTCCGCTTTCTTCTTCTTGACTACAGGAGGTCAAGTTGACCTCCTCTCTGCCAGAATCCAAGGTCCCTTCTCGGCACGTTGGGAGATCGCACCTGTCCGTGTGGGCTCTGAAGTTTCCCCTCTTTCTTACTGATCCCCCGCCCCCCCCAGGACCAGACCCCGCCTCGAAAGACCCCTGATCGCCAGAAATTCAGCAACAGGGAACAGAGCGCTGTTTTCCCCATGTCGCCATGACTGCATGAAGAAAGAAAGAAAGAGAGAGAGAGAGATGGAGAGATGTTGATATAATTGGAGAGAGATAGAAGGGGAGAGATATATGGAGAAATAGCTGTAGATGGGAGAGGAAGAGATAGATAGATAGATAGATAGATAGATAGATAGATAGATAGATAGATAGATAGATAGATAGATAGATAGATAGATAGAGATAGATAGATAGATAGATAGATAGATAGATAGATAGATAGATAGATAGATAGATAGATATAGATGGAGAGATGTTGATATAATTGGAGAGAGATAGAAGGGGAGAGATATATGGTGAAATAGCTATAGATGGGAGAGAAAGAGATAGATAGATAGATAGATAGATAGATAGATAGATAGATAGATAGATAGATAGAGATAGATAGAGAAAGATAGATAGAGAGATAGATATAGAGATAGATAGATAGATAGATAGATAGATAGATAGATAGATAGATAGATAGATAGATAGTGTTTGCACATAACAATAGGCCAAAACTCTTCTGAATTTGGGGTTGTTATAAGAGTTAGCATCGACCAGAAGAACAAGCCAGAAACCCTATTTGTGATGGGAGCTAATAGGAGCCAAAAGTTTGAATTGTACCTTTTCTCAGGACTTCGCACTCTTCAGTTGCTCACTAAAACACTGGAAAAAAGGAGAATAGAGGATGTGGAGCAGGTAGACTTCAAGAAAAAAAAAGCTTTGCTTCAATCTGCAGCATTGTACAGCACAGGGGAAAAAAAGCACGTAGAGGGGCACCGCATAGCAGATGTTCTTGGAATAGATGGCTGTTCAAAAAGATAAACTCTATGGTTTTTATTTGGTCTATAGGTTGGATGCCTTCTTATATTCTATTTCTGGGTGAAGTACAGTAATTACCAGCTTCACGTTCCTCCTGCTACATGCTTGCACGCTCAGACACTGTGAAGTAAAATGCATCATTATTAGGCAGGTCTTATTTTGGAGGATTAATTTTATTAATTAACAACTCCAGTGCTCTTGGTCAATCCAAGAGGTTAATCAACCTCAAAGCTGACTATTTAATAAAGAAAAAGTGAGGGTTTGGGGGGGCTTTCTTGGGAGAATATCTATGGGTGCACAATTATTGGGGCAACTATTAGCGTGCAGAATTATTGTGCGCCCGAATGGAAAATGACAATTTGCCCCTCTCACTTGTTTATCTGCCTCTGTTAAAGTGAAAATAATAAACACACCACTCAAAATGTACAAATAAACATTTCTGCCCCCCGCAAAAAAAAAAACACCAGCGACCAATATAGCCACTCTTCTTTTCAATAATAGTCAATAAGCTTTCCGTTTGTGGTCTCTGTCCGTGTCTTGATCTGTTGACGATCAACGTTTTGCGCAGATACTGTTGCTTCGATCAGCCCTAGTGTCCAATTCATTGTACGCTGCGTGCAATTCTAAGGCAAGTGAGTATTTTGACCGTATCGTCATTTTTATGCACATTTTCCCCACCACCAAGCTGTAAAACCTGAATTCTTCAGTGGATCTAAGCAACGGGGAAGGGTGCAAACTTTTGGAGATAAAGAGATCCGTGTGAATTTGGAGCTCATAAGATGCAAACCAAGGAAAAGTGGTCATTTTTTTCCCTTTCTGCTTGGATTTCATTTTTCTGCAGGTACATTTTCCCCACCCGTTTTGGGAGGTTCGGGTTATTTGAAAATTAGGGTGGGCGGAGGAATAAACAAACCCTTCCATCAGTCTCTGTCTACAGACCCTTAGCCTGTACTTTCTTGAGGCTCCTGAGTTAGCACAAATGTTGCCAAATAAAACTCAGGTGAAACTCGAAAAAAAATTAGTATATCGTACAAAAGTTCATTTCTTTCAGTAACGCAACTTAAAAGGTGAAACTAATATATGAGATAGACTCATTACATGCAAAGCAAGATAGTTCAAGCCGTGAGGGGTCATAATTGTGATGATGATGGCTTACAGCTCATGAAAACCCCAAATCCACAATTGTAGAAAATTTAGAATATGACATGCAGTCTATAAAACAAGGATTGTACATAGAACAGTATTGGACCTCTGAAAAGTATTAGCATGCATATGTACTCAGTACTTGGTTTGGGCCCCTTTTGCAGCAATGGCTGTCTCAACGCGGCATGGCATGGAAGTTATCAGTCTGTGGCACTGCTGAGGTGTAATGGAAGACCAGGATGCTTCGATAGCGGCCTTCAGCTCTTCGACATTGTTCGGTCTCATGTCTCTCATCTTTCTCTTGGCAATGCTCCCTAGATTCTCCATGGGGTTCAGGTCAGGCGAGTTTGCTGGCCAATCAAGCACAGTCATCCCACAGTCATTGAACCGGGTTTTGGTGCTTTTGGCAGTGTGGGCAGGTGCCAAGTCCTGCTGGAGAATGAAGTCAGCATCCCCATAAAGCTCGTCTGCGGAAGGAAGCACGAATCTCCTGGTAGATGGACTGCGTTGACCCTGGACTTAATGAAGCACAGTGGACCAACACCAGCGGATGACACGGCTCCCCAAATCCACACAGGCTGTGGAAACTTCACACTGGATCTTCAAGCATCTTGCAGTGTGTGCCTCTCCATTCTTCCCCCAGACTCTGGGTCCTTGGTTTCCAAAGGAGATGCAAAAGTTGCTCTCATCAGAAAAGAGGACTTTGGACCACCAAGCAACAGACCAGGTCTGGTTTTCTTTATCCCAGGTAAGACGCTTCTGACGTTGTTTGTTGTCCAGGAGCAGCTTGACAAGACGAATACGACATTTGAAGCCCATGTCCAGGATCCGTCTGGGTGTGGGGGCTCTTGATGCACCGACTCCAGCCTCAGTCCACTCCTTGTGAAAGCCCCCAACCCTTTTGAATGGCCTTTTCCTGACCATCCTCACCAGGCTGCAGTCATCCCTGCCGCTTGTGCACCTTATTTTTCCACACTTTTCCCTTCCACATCGCTTTTTTTAAAAAAAACAAATTTTATTAATTTTCAAAGAGAGTACACAAACAAAACATAAGACATAAGAACATAAAACATCTTTTCTAACAACTACTTAACAAAACAAATAAGACGTCTCATTTAAGTACGATATAGTTTTAAATTATCACGTTTCCACACACAATTTAATATGCATCTTATATATTCAACTTCATATCTTATTACTATTTTCCATCTTCTCACTGTTTCTTCCTTTATTTCTGTTCAATTTTATTCATTAAACTTATACTTTCATGTATTTCATATTACTATATTTCATATTATTGCTATTTCATATGTTCTTATCCAACATCATTACTCCTCAATAAACAAACATAGACTAACAAAACACATAACAAAAACATAAAACTTCTTTTTAGAAAGCGGCTTAACCCCGGGTTATAACTTTTTGTACAGACGTAAATCAAATTCATGCTCAGCTTATATACTTTTTCATATCTTATTTAAAATTCTGTATTTTGCATATATCTTCTCCCCTCTTTTCACTCTCTTAATTCTATTTTATTTATTTAATCTCAATTTAAATCATTATACTTGTATCTTTTGTCCGTTCTTTTTCAATTATCCATTTATCTTTCTCTTTAACACAAACTTTTTCCTGTAGTGACTGGTTGAAGTATGACACCTTTCTATTTCCCCCCCAAATTTAACACTTAAAATAATACATAGTTTCTATTCTGATTCTGC
>NW_020772202.1:0-10725 GCF_900518735.1 Pseudonaja textilis | reverse complement strand
ACATCTGTTTATTTATTTGTTTAAACAACATATATAATTGATTAGCTAGGATTGGGGCTCCACAGAAGAGAAGCCCAGTAGACTATTATCCAAATTGGCCAAATGAACGCCTGAGGCCAAAGCACAAGCCTGGAGATAGGGCCTCTAGCAGCTTGCCTCCCAGGCCACAAACCGGGAGGATGTGACTGCTTTTACTTCGCCCTGAGTGCTGCTGCGGAAAGCCAACCATTCTGAAATGCTGAGCAATTGACAGTACAGAAGAATAATAGCTCCAATGGGCTTGGAGGCCTGCGTGACGAGCTAGCACCCTCGCAGCCGAATAAAGAGGCCGGAAATTGACACCCGGATACAATGCAGTGCCCAAAATGGTGGCCGCCTACAGATTTCCTTGTCGGGGCTGCTCAGGGTGGAACTAGGCTCCCCCGGCAAGCTTAGAATGCCGAGAGGGGCAGCGAAGAGAAATTCACCCCTTCCTGGGGCGATCGGCGTTCGGGTGGGGGGAAAACCAGCAGCGTTCGCAGCGCTCTTTTTTTACTTTCATTATATTATTATATATATATATTTCTTTTAAATCGATTCGAGCCGCTAGAGAGGGTGGCGTAGAGAAGCGGCAGGAAAGAACGATCAAAAACGAAAGGGAGGTGGGGGGGGTAGCGCAGAAGCGCTGTTAACCGCCCACTTTTTTCCCCCTTGGGGGCAAGAAACGTGCTCCCCTTGCTCTAGAGTCACCCAAATGTGCAGAGGCTAGGAAAGAAAATAATAGGCAAACCTTAAGCTTAGAGGCTTGAATCGGCCAAGGAGTGAGAGAAACACAGCCTGACTTCATGAAGGCTGAGCATAAACTGGGGAACGCTACAAGGGAGCCACGTGATAGAGGGCGGAGCGTTCCTCAGTAATTAACCTCAGCCTACAAGCAACGCAGACTGAAGCACCTCCCACTCTCTGGATGATCCGAGCAGCTCTAAGAAGAAGTAAAACTTCCTCTCCATCTCTCCACAGCACATTTCTGTGAATTGATGTTGAAGTTATAATTTATAGCAAGAGCTCAGTTCATGTCAATGTTGACTTTTCCAAAATGAAGTTTTCAGTATAGATAAGAAAATGTTGCTTGTTATCTTAATACTTTATTCAACCCAATCGTGGGACTCTTTACAGGCTGAGAACTTCTGCCTTACCTTCTCAAGCACTTTTTCCCAATATGGCATCTCTCCCCTATCATGTCATCATAGTCATTTTGAATTAGGTGGCTTTTTAAATCCATTAAAGTTAGATTAAATTGGTTTCAATGGAGTTTCTGAGAAGGTTGGTTTTTACTGGCCAGAAATGATTATGCCAATTTATCTGGATGGGCCCCTAGTGAGAAAAAGCCCTTTTGGTGTGTCAGAACGTGGAACTCTTTCCATTGGAGATTCTCATACAATCTTCTGCAAAAAACGTGCTCCACTGACCTAGATCTGCCCAGGATTAACAGGAGATTGGTGGGAAGCCATATGTGATGGGACAAAGGACAGATCTACATGAAGCTACATGAAGCATGATGTTTCAAATCATCAGAATAATGAGATGGGAAGATGAATTCAGTCCAGGCATAAGATAGAGGACCCTGGCATCATTTCTCCCCAAGTTCAGCCCAAACTGGTTTCTCTACAATGTGTACCTTGCCTTCAGGAACATGGAGAAAAGGTTGACTCCCTATTCAGTGTGATAAGCTTTTCTTCACCATGGAAGAGTCAGAGGGCTTCAGGAGGGGATTACAGGCAAATTGATTCATCAAAGAGAATCGGTGTGTCCTAATTAGGAAGGCTCTGCATCAGGAGTCTTCAAACTTGACAGCTTTAAGACTTGTGGACTTCAACTCCCAGAATTCCTCCTCCAGTCATGTTAGCTCAGGAATTCTCAGAGTTGAAATCCACAGTTCTGAAACTTGCCAAGGTCGAAGACCCTTGCTCTACATCAACAGAGGCTGGGTGGGATTGTAAATCTGCCCCATGTTCAAGACTGCCCTTCCCACATTGCCCTGAGAAGAAAGACAATCAAGGAACCACTTACACAGATATGACATCCCACTCAACAGGAGGCTCTTGGAAAGGAAGCTGTAGAACTATAGACATGAAGAGAGGCAGGTTTCCACCGATGATGAGATCTCTGGGTCCGTAATAGTCTTTTTGCTCTTCTAAAGGTCTCCTCTAGAAGCAGTTTGGACTCGGGTCCATCTGGATGGCTTCAGGCAGCATCCAAAGCAACAGTAACAGTGAAATCATTGGTAACAGAGACTTTTTTCCTAGAGAAAGCCAAAGGAGGGTGTTGCAAGAAATGTGATCTCTGTTGACTTCAGAAGGTTTAAAGCTCTCTAGGACAAGAATTCATCTATGTTTCCTGCCCCATCTGGGAAAACTCAGAGCATCCTGTTTAAAGCAGGTTTTAACTTGGAAGGTTTTTGTTGATTGAAATGCCCAGGAGAAACACATTGAGAATTACTATTCTGATAATTGCAAGGAGAAGCCATTGTCCTACCCACTTAGCACTAGATTTTGCTTGCTTCCCTGAAGGACAAAAATGTGCTATCCCCACCAATGAACCACAAGACTCCTGCACATGCCTTAAATGCTATAAAACTCTAAAGGGTAATGAAAGTTCCATCAAATGTTCTCTATGTAACAAATACGCTCATCATGACTGCTTGGGATTACCTGAGCAAATGATTCAATACCTAGAATCCTCCAATGAGTTTCCATATCTCTGCAAATCATGCAGACCCAAACTGGATCTGTTTGAAAGAGTTGATACCATAGAAACACGAATAACATCCCTTGACACCATAGTAGCATCCCTGGACGCTTTAAAAGAAAGTTTATCCAACCTTGAAAAAAAAGACACAACCCAAAAATCTAAACATCCAATAGCTACAAGCCACATCTCTACCCAACAACCACAACCCAATCCACAACCCAATCCACAAAAAAAACATAAATCAGACAAATAATGGTATCCCAATCCTCATCAGAGAAGCTTTTGAGTGTGAACGGAAAGGTCCCAACACCATCTTATTCAGTCTAGAGGACATCAATGACAATGATGACATCACAACTGTCCGAAATATTGTCAGTGATTATCAAGTATCAACCATCCTGATGAAAATACTTGACATTTCTCGCATTGGCTGAGAGCTCAAAAACAGAGATGGCTCTGTGGCCTCACACTTCTGCAGGGTCATTTGCAAAAATGAATCAAGCAAACGTAAATTCATTTATACTATAAATTCACTTGCCAAAAGCAACATCAACCATAAGAGCCTACATTCTCGCCCTCACCTAACCATACAGCAACATGCCCGCTACCGTGTACTCCGCACAGAACGAAAAAAAACGTCTGGACAATGGAGAGAAGGATCTGTACCTTGACTACCGTGCTGACTGTATCAAGAGAAAGTCACACAACCCACAACTCAGCTTTAACCTTCAACTACAATCCTACTTCAACCAATCCACCATCACCCAAGACTAGGCACGCAGGCCCCTGACTACCTCAATTCCAACTACAGCTGGCCTTAAATGCAAGCTACTCAACACAAGAAGCCTTGTGAATAAAATACCTGAATTTCTTCTCTTACTAAATATGGCTAAATTCGACATCATATTTGTCTGTGAAACATGGCTCAATGCATCTCTCCCTGACTCCATTACCTCAGTAAGACACTATCATGTTTACCGATCAGGTCGTGAAATTCATAGAGGAGGTGGTGTTGCTATTGTCTATAAAAAGTTGTTACATCTAAAAAACATCCAAGTTACCCAGGAGCTTGCTATTCCTGAGACCATCATCTGTGAACTGTCCTTAAATATCACATTTTGGTTCTTACTATGTTACAGAGCCCCTGATTAGGACATCGAACATGCAAACAAGCTAAATTCACTACTAACACGGGCAACATCCTGCCCACATGCTTTTATCTTTCTTGGTGACTTCAATCTACCTCTTATAAACTGGACTCTTAAGGAATGTAAAACTGAACCCACACATGCAACCTTCTACAATGCTATTACAAATCTAGGACTGACTTAACAACTGCCTCGATCTTATCTTCTGCAATAGTTTGAATTTAATTTATGGAATACCAAATAAAGAACCCTTTTCCAACAGTGACCACTATATGATTGACTTTTGCCTCAACATACACCCACACAAAAATCATCACAATGACGTAATCCCCAATTATAACTTCAAAATAGGCAACTATGGTCTTATAGACAACGATCTCTCATCCCTTGATTGGAAATCTCTACTCACTGGATGCAATACTGTTGAAAACCATTACAACATATTTTTACTTGAAGTCAAAAGAGTCATCAAACTATATGTACCAATAACAACTCCCAAAACCAAAAAAACAACAACCCAGATTACCCATAACAATAAGGAAACTTCAATCCAAAAAGAGATCACTCTGGCGGAAAAAGAAATCTGGTCATGTTGCCAATTTCAAAAGCCGATACAAAACTTTATGCCACCAGATAAAGACTGAATGCACCAATGATCACATTAAACAAGAAGAAAACCTATGCACCAATTCCACCAGCACTTTTTACAATTTTGTAAACAACAAACTAAAAGACTCAAGGTCCATCCCACCCCTGATAGGACCTAATGGTAAAGACTGCAATGATGACACCATTAAAGCCAACATCTTTAACACATTCTTCAGCTCAGTATTTGTAAACAGCAATGGATCATGCCCAGTATTTCCTAGCTGAACCACAGAAAACTACAATGATCTAATACATATCGATTTTACAGAAGACAATGTTGAAAAAGCACTGTGCACTCTAAAACCATCTCTATCTATTGGACAGAATATGTACCTACTTCTTTAAAAAGCTATCCACTTCCATAGCAGAACTTCTAAGCAAAATCTTTGAAAAATCTTTCAGGACCAGCTCCTTGCCTAACCTATGGTCACAAGCCACAGTCATCCCCATCTTCAAAAAGGAAGACCCCAGCCTAGTTGAAAATTACAGACCAATTTCCTTATGCTGCGTCACCTGTAAAGTCATGGAATCAATTATTAACCAATCCATTATCTTCCACTTAGAGACAAGCAACCTACTCTCTAATAAACAATTTGGTTTTAAAAAAAAACTATCCTGTAATCTGCAACTCTTACACTGTAAAAACATATGGACTACACAACTCAATCAGGGCAAAGCAATAGACGCAATCTACATAGACTTCTGCAAAGCCTTTGATTCAGTGGTACATGACAAACTACTTCTAAAACTGAAATCTTATGGTATCTGTGGACACCTGCATAACTGGATAGAAGCATTCCTGTCAAACAGACAAAAAATGGTCAAAATTGGGAGCGTCCTATCAAATTCTGTACCTGTCAATAGTGGTGTCCCCCAAGGCAGTGTTCTAGGACCAATTCTCTTCATACCCTACATAAATGACCTCTGTGATCATATTAAGAGCAAACTGCATTCTCTTGGCTTGATGATGTAAAGCTGTTAAATACCACAGACAATACTGCTACCCTTCAAAAAGATCTCGACTATGTATCAGAATGGTCAAACAAATGGCAACTTCAAATCTCAACAGCTAAATGCTCTGTCCTACATATTGGCAAAAAAAAAATCAGAAAATAAAATACAGGCCGAATAGTCAAGATCTTGTTGATGATCCAAGCTCTGTAAAGAATCTTGGAGTTGTCAGCCTCTGAAACCGTGTGCATATACTTCCCGTAAACTAACAGAAACCGAAAGAAGATGGGCCATCTGGGAAAAAGAAGCTTTTGCAGTTTGTTGGGCTCTGTTAAACTGGAGGCATTTCTTAGAAGGGGGAAAACACCCATTTGAGGTGTGGACGGATCATAAAAATTTGGAGGCTTTGAAAATGCCTCGGAAGCTGTCTCCCAAGCAAGTTTGCTGGGAGCAGCACTTTAAGCGCTTTAATTTTTCATTGAAGTACATTCCAGGGGGGAAGAACTTCATGGCGGATGCTTTATATAGATTACCTCAATATAATTATGCTAGCCAAGAAGTGGTATGGCCGATTGTCCCAACCAAACAGTTGGCAGCTCCAGTGGTTACCAGAGCCCAGAAAAAGAAGGAGGTTGATTTATCAAATGATTTGACTGCACAGTTAAGAGCTGCTCTAAAACTTGATGATTGGTTCCTTGCTCAGTCAAATAACTGTACAATTAGAGATGGATTGGCATGGGTGGGAGCCAAATTATATGTGCCAGCGAAGCTGAGAAACCAAATATTACAGCAAGCTCATGACTCTAAAGCCACTGGTCATTTTGGATTCATGAAAACATTATACTTAGTTAAAAGACAATTTTGGTGGCCTACCTTGAAAAAGGACATTGAGACTTATGTAGCTAGTTGCCCTATTTGTGCCGCAGCCAAACGGCCTCCTGGTAAACCATCAGGCTTACTACAAAATATGGCTAGACCAACGGCTCCATGGAAGGAAATCTCTATGGATTTTATAGTGGAATTAGCTGAAAGGGGGGGGGGGGAATACAGTCATTTGGGTAGTAACTGATTTGTTTTTGAAACAGGTACATTTCATACCTTGTCCGAAAATCCCATCTGTGAAAATGTTGGCTAAATTGTTTATTTTACATATCTACAGTTTACATGGAGTTCCTGAATGCGTAATCTCAGACAGGGGTATCCAGTTTACCTCAAACTTTTGGAAGGAGTTCCTGAAGTTATTGGGCTCTGCCCAGGGCTTAAGCCCCACCCACCACCCACAAACCAATGGGGCTTGTGGGAGAACTAACTCGGTATTGGAACAATATCTTCGATGTTATATAAATTATCAGCAAGGTAATTGGGCTGACCAATTGCCATTCACTGAGGTGGCATATAATTCGGTACATAGTAGTACTGGGTTTATTCTGTTGGAAGTAGCTTCAGGACAAGGCTTTGTACCCATACCCGAGCTTCCATGGGAGAAACCTAACATTCAGTCATTAGATGAATGGATAACACAGCTCCAGTTTACCTGGCCGGTTACCCGTAAAGCATTAGATGATGCTCATCCAGCTCATAAAAAATTTGCAGATAAAAAGAGAAATCCACAAAAACCATATCAAATGGGTGACAGGGTCTTCTTATCCACCAGATATTTGCAGACTACACAAAAGTCAAAAAAGCTTGGACCTAAGTAGGTTGGACCTTTCTCAACTGAACGAATTGTGAACCCTGTGGCAGTCCAACTCTAATTACCAAAACTCTTCAACGGATCCACCCTGTTTTCCATGTTAGTTTGTTAAAACCTGAACATACCTTCGACTTGAGACCAGCTCAGGTTGATCCCCCTGTACCATTGTGAATTGAAGGTGAACAACATTTTGAAGTTAAAGAAATTTTGTATTCTCGAAAACGAAGGGGTCGACTCCAGTATTTGGTTGCTTGGAAACATTTTCCTCCTTCCCAGGCTGAGTGGGTGAATGAGAAAGATGTAAGAGCTCCTACACTTATCAAGGCATTTTGTATTAAATATTCTGATAAACCCTAAAAATTAGTATGTTGCTGTTACATGTATATTTTCTATTATCTTCTATTTTTATCTTTCTTTGGACTAACGTCTCTTTTTGGGGAGGGCCGAATGTCAGCCTTCAAGATTTTTCTCCCTTTGCTTTCCTTCTTTCGACTGTCATAAGTAATGGGGGGAGGAGTGGGGAATGATTATGGGAAGTGAGCTGGAGGTGTCACAAACCAGAACTGCATAAGCTGGGGGTGTGTGTACATTCTTGCTTAGGTTTCTATCCTATGCTATGCGCAGCTGCAACCCTTTATCAAACTATGCCCATTTTCTCAGATTCAGAATCCTTTTGTTGCTACCACTTGATTTCCAGTAAAATATATCTTATCTCTGATTAAAGGAGTCCAAGTATTTCTTTCTTGGATTTTGAATGGAGCACCAGCTGGCAGGAGTATTCATCTCTAATGATCTAAGTGTAACTACATAGCCAAAAAGGAGTTAAAAGTTGTTAACCTAGTCCTACGTAGCTTTTTCTCTGGTAATATCACACAACTAACTAGAGCGTACAAAACATTTGCTAGACCAATACTCGAATACAGCTCACCAGTCTGGAACCCGCATTACATATCTGTTATTAACACAGTTGAGAAAGTCCAGAAATATTTTACAAGAAGAGTTCTCCACTCCTCTACTCGTTGCAGAAAACCTTATGCCACCAGACTTGAAATTCTAGAACTAGAAAACCTTGAATTACACTGTCTTTGGTCTGATCTAAGTATGGTATACAAAATCATACATTGCAATGTCCTACCTGTCAATGAGTACTTCAGCTTCAACCTTTACAACACAAGAGCACACAATAGATACAAACTCAAGGTAAACCACACCAAACTTGATTGCAGAAAATACCACTTCAGCAACAGAGTGGTCAATGTCTGGAATACTCCACCTGACTCCGTGGTTTCTTCCCCAAACCCCAAAACTTTAACCTTAGACTGTCTACTATTGACCTCCCCACTTTCCTAAGAGGTCTGTAGGGGACATGCATAAGTGCACCAACGTGCCTACTGTCCCTGTCCTATTGTTTCTTGTATTTTTCTTATATGTATCCATTTCATAGTATTCATAACTATGTATATAGTTATACTTATTATCTTGTAAGCGATCGACAAATCAAAATAAATAAAATAAAATAAATATTCATCTTTCATATTCAATTTCATATCTTATCACTATTTTAAATATGCTTCATTAATTTTCCCCTCAAATACTACCCTCAGGCTTATTTTGTAACACTCTCATTCATTTCTAAATCTATTACATATCCTTTACAAGGATATTTTCAAAATAATGTTCAAAATAATTATACTTATACTTTTATCTGTCATGTGTACAATTTCAAAACATATTCACATTTCAAACATAACAAAGCAAGGTTTCACCTATAGTTGCCAATTAAAATGTGTCACCTTTGTTTCTTATAGTTGATTCCCTTTCACATCCCATTAAATATTTTACTTCTAAATTATCCCATTAAACAATTATAATTTCCATCATCTAATAATTATATTATAACATAAATCCCTTTTTAGTCAGATTCTGCACAGTACTTCCCCTTTAAATTACCTCTAAACAATTTTAAGTTTAAAAGAAATGAAAAATAAAGTTGATGAAAATAATTAATCAATTCAAATTCATCCTAAAGAAAACACTGGTATTAATCCCCTTACAATCCTTCTCATAATTCATTTCAATCACATTTTATAAATCCTTAATATACATTAATATAATTCAATTGTATTTTACATATTTTTGTTTTTTATTTGATCTAGCTGTTATCATAAGTAACAATCCCCATTTCATCTTCCATTTTAATTACATATATTTTCCTGTTTTCTACATAATTTCTTATTTCTAAAATATTTATACAATCCCTTATTACCATGCAGACTCCTCTATTTTAGTTGTAATTTCAGCCATTATCTCTGTGTCCATCAATCGAACTATTTCCTTTAATTCTTGTTCATGTCCCATATTTCTTTATTTCCTGATTCTGTTTTTTTGTAACTTCTTTTCCCCTTCATTTATCCCCCTTTTTCTCACTCCCAATTTAATGCTTCCTACTGTAATCCTCCTTTCTCCTTTTTCCTTATATTTTGTTTATTTCTCACAATGTTCCTTTCTCTAATTACCTCCTCTAATCTCCAGTTTTTAAGTCCCTTTTCCCCCTTTTTGAGTTTCAAACCTTGTCCCTCAGCTGGCATTCTCCCCTTTCTCCGGCACCTCTACGGGGTGGCTTCAGCCCCAAATCAGTAGATCGTGGCCCTCCAGCAGTGAGCACAAACTGAAACCGTGGATGGTCGTGGATTCAGTCCATCCTCGAAGGAGCCTAACTGTCAGCCTTAAGATCTCTTCGGCTACCCTAACTGCTATCTATCTCATTTATCTCTCCCATATCCTATCTACTTTATCTTCTCTACTGCTAGGCTTAATTCTTTCGGCTGTCATTAGCAACGGGGGGAGGGGTATTGTGGGGGGAAGAAAACTGGAGGTGTTTTGCATTCCTTTACTGTGGATAAGCAAAAGGAGGGGGTGTATGATTTCTTCTTTACAACTTTCCATTTCCTTGCTAGCTTCTATCCCTTTTTGCGCAGCTGCGAAGTCTTATCAAAATATGTCAAGGTCAATGGACAGAGGCCTCATCACCACCTGAAGATGCCCACATGATCATATTCAGAACTTTTAATTGGAAGAGACTTCTGGACTTTGGGGGGTGGGAACAATTCCATTCCTTTGTATATGTGATCTGCGCGCCAAATTCTCAGTTTTGGAATTCCATCTGTAGCTTCCTCTTTAATTTCCAGTAAAAGAATAACTTTGCTCTGATCCATGGAGTCTGGGTATTTCTTTCTTGGATTTTGAAGGGAGCACACACTGACACTAGCTGGAAGACCACATATCCAAAATATTCTAACTTTTACTTTTTTATGGTTTTGATGATTTCCCTTGGCTTTCCCGGGTTGCTTATCACCTCCCCGTTTTCTAGATGGAAATAAAGAAGGCAATCATTGCTAAAAACCTTTATAAAATAATAAGAGAGTCCCCAATTCTGCTGTGATGAGACCAATCAATGCAACTAGCAAGAAGAGCTATAATGTTTCTGCCCTACCAGAAACATGCATATCTTTTGTTGCTGCTTCAATTTGTAGCAGCTGAAGTTTCTGGATACCC
>NW_020772201.1:0-10728 GCF_900518735.1 Pseudonaja textilis | reverse complement strand
CTTCTGCCGTGAAAACAAACTTCAAAAAAGAAAGGGTGCCCTCTCTTTTTTTTAAAGCATGTTTTCCCCTCCCTTACTCAGTCAGCGATAACTTGATCGCTGTGGTTGGAAAATATTATTCTAAACAGAGCAAATAGTTGTTCAGCTCCGCTGCCTTGAAGACGGGCTGCGTGGGGTTTGCAAAGCTGACCTGACATTTCCAAGGTGGCTTTTGGGGTGGCAAAGGTTTAAATCCCCATGGGTGGGTTTAACGCGAGCTAGGAGAGCCCTCGCTTCCTTTGTACCCCATTTGCAATAAAGACCCTGCCCTCAATTTGGATCAAAGCGGGAAAGCAACTAAATGAAATTCAGAGAGAGAGAAAGAGCTTTTAAATCTTTCTTTTCAAGCCGGGTTTGGGTTTGGCTGCTTTCACTTTTGTGGAAATTGTGAGGGACGGTTCCCATGGAAATTTGGGGTGCACAGGAAGCACCCTGGGGCCCTCGAATAGGGCCGACGAGCTTCCTTGAAAAAGCAAAGAAGTAGGAGGTATTTTTTCCCCCTCTCTCTTTTCTCCCTACAAAATGAAAAGGTTTGTCATTCAGGAGTTGGTTTTTTTTCTCTAAGGAAAGTCTACCCCACACCCTAAGCTGGCTGGCTTGAGTGCCGTTTAACTAAATGTGAAAACGCCGGTAGCAGCTGGGCAATTACACCCTTTTCTTAAGTTTTTTTTTCTTTCTTTCTTTCCTCACTCTTTCTTCCTCACTCCACCCGTCCTCCAGCAGTAGCCATTTCCAGGCGCCATTGGCAAATGGCCTTTCAAATTTCTGTCTCTCTCGAGTTGTTTTTCTCTCTAATGGTGTTTTGCTGGCATGGCTCCATCCATAGATGAAGCAAGCGAAAAACAAGGGCTGCACTAAGACTTTGTGGAAATACGCAAGGCTCCCCATCAATAAATTGAAATATTAAGAAATATTAAGGTATTTTGTGGTGTGTTAACAACCTTGATTTTTTTTATTTTATTTTTTTGCATCTATGTGCATCCAGAGAGTAGATCAATGTTCCTATACCGGGACAACTAAACTGTAATGACCAACTCCCAAAATTACCTAGCCAGCATGCTTTAAGAGGGGAGGATTCCCAGAATCCCCCAGCCAGGATGCTTTAAGAGGGGAGGACTTCCTCTCCCAGAATCCCCCAGCCAGGATGCTTTAAGAAGGGTGGGCTTCCACTCCCAGAATCCCCCAGCCAGGATGCTTTAAGAGGGGAGGACTTCCACTCCCAGAATCCCCCAGCCAGGATGCTTTAAGGGGGGAGGACTTCCACTCCCAGAATCCCCCAGCCAGGATGCTTTAAGTGGGGCGGACTTCCACTCCCAGAATCCCCCAGCCAGGGTGCTTTAAGAGGGGTGGACTTCCACTCCCAGAATCCCCCAGCCAGGATGCTTTAAGAGGGAGGGCTTCCACTCCCAGAATCCCCCAGCCAGCATGCTTTAAGTGGGGCGGACTTCCACTCCCAGAATCCCCCAGCCAGCCTGCTTTAAGTTGTTAACTTAGTCACAGGATTGTTAAGTGAATCTGGTTTACTTTGTTTGCTGTGACGGTCATACGAGTCAGTGGCCAAGCATCTGAATTTTTATGACCTGATCCTGGGAGATCCTGCAACGGTCATAAGTGTGAACAACAGTCCTAAGTGAACATTTTTCAGTGCTGCTATAACTTTGAATGGTCACGAAATGTACTGTTGCAAGTCACTAAACGAATGGTTTTTAAGACGAGGATTGCATGTATTAGCCACCTCAGTATCATTTTAGACTTATGTGCTGCTTATCACTTCACAGGGACGTTGTGAGGAGGAGTCGTTTAGGCCGACTTGCAGCTCTTGAAGATAGGATGGGATAGCAACTTTTCCACAATATTCAGCATTCCTGTTTAGAATAGAATAGAAATAGAAATAGAAATAGAAATAGAAATAGAAATAGAAATAGAATAAGAATAGAATAAGAAATAGAATTAGAATAGAATAAGAATTAGAATAGAATTAGAAATAGAAATAATAGAAATAGAGAAATAGAAATAGAATTAGAATAGAATTAGAATTAGAATAGAATAAGAAATAGAATTAGAATTAAATAAGAATAAGAATTAGAATAGAATTAGAAATAGAAATAGAAATAATACAAATAGAGAAATAGAAATAGAATTAGAATAGAATAAGAAATAGAATTAGAAATAGAAATAGAAATAGAATAGAATAGAATAGAATAGAATCATACTAGGAAACAGTCAATATAAATCATTAGGATAGCGACGTTACAGTCATACAGTCACAAGAGGGAGGGGATGGGTGATAAGGAGTGATTAACAGTAATAGTAGTGCAGACTTAGTCAATAGTTGGACAATGTTGAGGGAATTATTTATTTAGCAGAGTGATGGCGTTCGGGAAAAAACTCCCCTTGTGTCTAGTTGTTCTGGCGTGGAGTGCTCTTTAGCGTCGTTTTGGAGTTGAAACCGTTTATGTCCGGGATGTGTGAGGGGGTGTGTAGATATTTTCACAGCCCTCTTTTTGACTCGTGCAGGGTACAGGTCCATCACATTTATGGAATTTGGGGAATTTGGGGAGGGGAAGCCGCCTTCCATTCAAGGCCCAACGTCCAGCTGTGAGCCTTCCTTTGTCCTGCTGTTTTCTCATATCACCTCATTGTTCTTGTCCGGCCTCCAAGCTCGTCCTGCTGGGGTTGACCGCCTCTTTCGTTGTCCACCCCCCCGCGAGAAAAAAAAAAAGAGTACAATTGTGGACTTATACCCCTCCCCGCCACCAATGGAGCCAAATATTGATGCCGCTCAGTGAGAAATTGGTTAAGTGAGTTTGGCCCGTTTTACAACCTATCTCACCGGAGTTGTTAAGTGAATCCCTGCAAGTTCCTCAGTTAACACCCTGGTCGTTAAAGTGGAACCGGCTTCCCCCTTTGATTTCGCTTGTCGGAAGGTCGCAAAAGGGGATCACGTGACCCCCAGGGACCCCGCGACTGTTCGTAAGTATGGAGATGCTGCAAACTGTTATAAGGGTGGAAAAACAGTCATGAATCACTTTTTCCAGTTGCCGTTGTAACTTTGAGCAGTCGCTAAACGAATTGTTGCGAGGGAGAGGTCCACCACCCAGTCTCCAAAGCACCAGAAGGCAGGACAAGGAGCAACGGATGGAAACTGATCAAGGAGAGAAGCAACCTAGAACTAAGGAGACATTTCCAGACAGTGAGGACAATTAACCGGTGGAACTGCTTGCCACCAGAAGTTTCTGGGTTCTCCATCACTGGAGGCTTTTAAGAAGAGACTGGACAGCCATTTGTCTGAAATGGTATAGGGACTCCTGCTTGAGCAGTGGGCTGGAATAGAAGACCTCCAAAGCCCCTTCCAGCTCATCCTATCCTATCCTATCCTATCCTACCCTATCCTATCCTATCCTATATTGTATTCTATTCTATGCTATTCTATTCTAATCTTCTATCTATTCTATAATTATTCTATTTCTATTCTATTCTACTATTCTCCTTCCTTCCTTCCTTCCTTCCTTCCCACTTTCTCCCCTTCCTTCCTTCTTTCCTTCCCACTTTCTCCCCTTCCTTCCTTCCTTCCTTCCCACTTTCTCATCTTCCTTCCTTCCTTCCTTCCTTCCTTCCTTCCTTCCTTCCTTCCCACTTTCTCCTCTTCCTTCCTTCCTTCCCACTTTCTCATCTATCTTCCTTCCTTCCTTCCTTCCTTCCTTCCTTCCTTCCTTCCTTCCTTCCTTCCTTCCTTCCTTCCTTCCCTCCCTCCCTCCCTATTCTATTCGATTATTATTCTATTCTATTATTATACTATTCTTATTATTCTATTCTATTGTTATACTATTCTATTTCTGTTCTATTTCTATACTATTCGTATTCCTATTCTACTCTACTCTACTATGTTCTACTCCTCCTTCCTTCCTTTTTTATTTTATTCCGTTCCGTTCCATTCCATCCCATTTAAATCCTATCCTATTCTTATTCTTCTAACCTTCTGACAAGCAAAGCCAACGGGAAGCCAGATTCATTTTAACCGCCGGGTTACCAACTTAACCACAACAGCGATTCACTATTAACTGGGGTGAGAAAAACCATAAAACGAGGGCCCAAAAGCCCTTAACAAACCTCTCCCTTAACAAGAGAAATTCGGGGCTCCCTTGTGCTCTTCATTCGAGGACCCCCCTCTACCCAACCATCCTTCCCCGAGGGGCAGAAGGTGATCTTATCCCATTTGTGTGACCCCATTTTTCTCGTCCCGCTTTCTTCTCGCAGATACAAGAGCCTGGTGACAGGGAAGCGAGCCCGCGGACTCATCGCTGTCCTCTGGCTCCTCTCGTTCATCATCGGCCTGACGCCGCTGATGGGTTGGAACAAGATGGGCGCCGTTCAGAACTGCACCAACGAGACGCGGAGGCCCAGCGGGGACCGCCGGGTGACCTGCCTCTTCGAGAACGTGGTGCCCATGAGCTACATGGTGTACTTCAACTTCTTCGGCTGCGTCCTCCTGCCCCTCTTCATCATGCTCTGCATCTACATCAAGATCTTCGCCGTGGCCTGCAAGCAGCTGCGGCAGATCGAACTGGTGGGCAACTGCCGGATGACGCTGCAGAAGGAGGTCAGCGCCGCCAAGTCGCTGGCCATCATTGTGGGCCTGTTTGCCCTCTGTTGGCTGCCGCTGCACATCCTTAACTGCCTGATTCTCTTCTACCCCACCTTCGCCAAGAGCAAGCGGGAGTGGATGATGTATCTAACCATCATCCTCTCCCACACCAACTCGGTGGTCAACCCAATCATTTACGCTTACCGTATCCAGGACTTCCGGTATACGTTCCGGAAGATCCTGTCGCGTTACGTCCTCTGCAGGAACGAGGATTTTCCCAACTACCCCAAAGGGTGCAACAGCGGCGGTAGCAGCCGTCACTTGGCGGGGAATAACCTGAACACATCGCCGACCTACGTTTGAGGTCACCTGGACGGTCAAAAGGTCTTTTTTCTGTCCGGAACAGCACACACACATCGCGCTGTTCAGTGGGAAACAAGCGGCCAGGAGGTTCATATTCAAGGTAGTCCGCGACTTACGACCGTCCATTTCGACTAAGTCATTGACGGTGGGAAACGGGAGGAGGGGGGGGTCACCCCACATTGATGGGTTTTTTTCCTCAAAGCAGTCATTTAGTAAGGGCTGGCTTGGCCAAAAACTAGAAGAAGTAAATTTTTGGAGGTGGGCAGAAATGTCGTAATACCTGTCGTGTGGCCAAGAGACGCTGCGAAGGGCCGTAAGCTGATGGACAAGCACCTAAAATCCGTTCACTTGACCATGTTGGGGGGAACTGGCTGTTGCGACTTCAGAACTGGGTGTTCGGTAACCCTTGGAGAGGTTTGTGGTAATTTGGAACAGTGACTGGTCGTAAGTCAAGGACTACCCCTGCGACTTCCTGCGATATGCGGGAGTGTTGGAACAAGAATGGCTCAGTTTTTGTTTTGCACGCAGTAGCGTTCCTCGACCTCAGCAACGGGACGCCGTGTGGACTTCAACTCCCAACATTCCCTAGGCAGCAAGCTTTAAGATGGGTGGACTTTAATACGTGGCTGACTGGTGGATTCTGGGAGTTGGAGTCCATCCATCTTAAAGCATGGCTGACTGGGGGATTCTGGGAATTGAAGTCCACCCCATTTTAAAGCATGCTGGGTTTGGAATTCTGGGAGTGGGAGTCCACCAATCTCAAAGTATGCCAGCTGAGGAATTCTGGGAGTTGAAATCCACCCATCTTAAAGCATGGCTGACTGGGGGATTCTGGGAATTGAAGTCCACCCCATTTTAAAGCATGCTGGGCTTGGAATTCTGGGAGTGGAAGTCCACACCGTTTCATGGCGCTGAGTTTGGGAAATACTGGCGTACAATTAAAGGGCTTCTGCTGCCTGAGCCCTTTCAACGATGGTGAGATTTAATTTACCGTTTAATTGTTTTTAATCTTTGCCTCCATTAGAAGGGCAGGTTTTCAAAACCGTGCTGCCCTTTGTGTTTTTGTCTGCCTGTGTAGGTGGGAGGGTGTCATCTGTGAAATGGCTTTGTGGTCCTGCCACGCTCCAAAAATAAAACCACAGGAGCAAGGGAACTGAAACTTTTAATACATGTGATAATTTGGTGTTTTGTACGAGGCTGTTAACTTTACCCGCTCAAGTCTTTTTTTTTAAAGATTAATTTAAGTTTGTCATCAGTTATTTGATGCTGCTGGTATTCTCGTATGGGAAATCCTTTTTAAGTAGGCCAGTAAATGGTATAAAACGGATGTGCTTTTTTTAATTAAAATATTGTGAATGCAATGGAGAGAGTTTTAAAGGGGGATCTTTTTTTGTCTTACTCTGAACTAAATTATTGGTTTAAATTGGCAAAGGGGAAGCTAGATTTAAACAATTGCCATTCTTTTCTTTCTTTCTTTCCTTCTCTCCCTCCCTTTTCTCCTTTCCCCCTCTTCCCTTTCTCCTCCATTCCTTCTTTCTCTCCCTCCCTTTTTTCCTTCCTTCCCATGCAATAGCACGTAGACTTATATGGCGCTTCACAATGCTTTACAGCCCTGTCTAAGCAGTTCATCCTTCTTTCATTCCTTTCTTTCCATTCCTTCCCTTTTTTCTTCCTTCCTCCTTTTTCTCCTTCCTTCCTTCCTTCCTTCCTTCCTTCCTTCCTTCCTTCCTTCCTTCCTTCCTTCCTTCCTTCCCAAGCAATAGCACTTAGACTTATATAGCACTTCACAATGCTTTACAGCCCTAAGCGGTTCCTCCTTTCTTTTTCTTTCCTTTTCTCTTTTTCTTTCTTTCTTTCCTTCGTTCCTATCCCTCCCTTTTCTTTCCTCCCTCCCTCCCTCCTTTTTCTCCTTCTTTTCTTCCCAAGCAATAGCACTTAGACTTATATGGCGCTTCACAATGCTTTATAGCCCTCTCTAAGTGGTTCCATCTTTCTTTCTTTCTTTCTTTCTTTCTTTCTTTCTTTCTTCCTACCTTTCTTTCTTTCTTTCTTTCTTTCTTTCTCTCTCTCACTCTCTTTCTTTCTTTCTTTCTCTCACTCTCCCCGCCCCCTCTTTTTCTTCCTTTTCTTTTCTTTCTTTTTTTAATAAAACACTTGCCAAAGTCAAACTTGGCCTCCCAATTTACTGGCGTCGTTTTCATCCTTGCGGAAAAAATACTTTAAAGATATTTGCTGCAATCCACTTTTCAGGGTTAATCGTTTCCGAATGTGACGTGTGTGTGTGTGTGTATGCAGTCCAGAGCTACATAAAATTGTCCCCCAGGGGGAACCCACAACGACAGTCATCGGTCATTTCTGAGCAGAAAACAGGAGCAGGACACAACGGGGTAGAAGGAAAAGACGCACACCCAGCTCAAAACGCTTCCAGTCACCCGTGGTTACAGCTCACATTTCCTCGTCCTTTTTCTCAACTTCCTTCCGTCCTCATTTCTCCTCGGGGAGGAGCAGGGCCGTCAGATGCTGGTTGGAGATGCTTTGCTCCTGGCAAGCGCCGGTCGCTCGGCTCAGATAGATGGCGAGGATGTGCTTACACTACCAAAAACACACGACAACAACAACAACAACAGAGAGCAAACCCCATTAGAGGCCGAGTGTGGGAAAGTTTGGTGCAGGAGAAAAATCCCAGGAAAATAATAATAATAATAATTAGGAGAAGAGCAGCCCATCTTGCAACCAACCAGTTTTACGGGAGCAAAATTTTTATGTCGAATAAAATTCGAATAATTTAAACTGAGTTTCAATTAAAAAAAATACTTGTTTAAAGAAAACCTGCTTAACAGAATAAGAGAGGTGGAGGTCTAACACACACACACACACACAGCTCAAGCAAAAACCTCTATAGCCAGGGGTGGGGATTCATCCGACTGGTTTAGACTGGTTCGGGCGAACCAGTTGTTAAATTTAACATCTGGTTGGCCAAACGGATAATTGAACTGAACAGCTGGCCCTGCCCACCCCACCCCGGAGTCTCCATATGGCCCATTTTGGATGCAGGTAACTACAGGGTCTGCGCGGAGGCTCTGGGAGAGGGAAAAACGAACCGGAAGTCTGGAAACGGGCCTATTTCCGGCTTCCGGAGGACCTCCGGAGTCCGGGGGAGGCTGTTTTCGCCCTCCCAGAGGCCTGAGGGAAGCCTCCGGATTCTGGGGAGGGTGAAAAACAGCCCCCCCCCCCCCCGGAAGTTCCAGTAGGCCACACCCACCATGGCCAGGCCTATCCACCAACCGGGCAGAGAACTGGTTGCTGGGGTTTTTGAATCCCACCTATACCATTTATAACAGAATAGAATAAAAATTATTTAACAGAATAAAAAAACTATTTAAATAACATTATTTAGATAAATGTGGCTCGGGAATTCTGGGAGTTGAAGTCTAAATGTCATCAAAGGGCCACCGTTGCCCATCCTGTCTCAGGAATTCTGGGAGTTGAAGTCTAAACGTCATCAAAGGGCCATCGTTGCCCATCCTGTCTCAGGAATTCTGGGAGTTGAAGTCTAAACGTCATCAAAGGGCCATTGTTGCCCATCCTGTCTCAGGAATTCTGGGAGTTGAAGTCCAAATGTCATCAAAGAGCTATCCTTCCCTACCTCTGTCCTAAACTAACCATAGCTGTCCTCCCACGGCTACGGAGGCCTTGTCCACCCCGCTCATTTTCCCTCGGGGAGGTGGGGAGAGGCTGGGCGGGAGCGTGGGAATCTCCGGGCTACATCCTGACCCCTTGGAGAGAACCTGCCCCATAGTTTCCCACTGGTTCCTGTGCACAGGATGAGCTCCAGACTTCCATTGTCTTTGGAGGAAATTTCGCTGGGGTTTCGATTGTCTACGGTGAACACAACTCTCTTCTGTTTCTTAGAGGACTCCTGTAAGTAAAATCACATTTCTTATCCAGGTAGTCCTTGACTTAACAACCATAATTTGAGCCTCAAATTTCCATTGTTGAACAAGGCGGTCGTTAAGTGAGTTGTGCTCCATTCCATGACCTTTTTTTTTTGTCACAGTCGATATCACCAAATGAGTGGTTTTAAGTCAAGGATTACTTGTATTAGCAAGAGCGCTTACCGTGTTTCCCCGAAAATAAGACCTTGTCATATATATATTTTTTGCCACCAAAAAAGGCACCAGGTCTTATTTTAGGAGGACATCATCCACTGACTAACCTCATTTGTGTGTGTCGCCTCTGGCTTCCTTTTCGCTGTCAGAGGCCTTCAGGAACTTCTGCGGCCGGCAAAGCTTTCCTGAAGGCCTCTGCAGCCGATAGGATCGATCCTGAGCTTGGTTCTCAGCTCCAGAGGCCTTCAGGAAAGCCTTGCCAGCCTTGCTGGCTGCAGAAGAAATGGGCTGGCAAGGCAGGTGTTGGGGTGTGTGTGAGGCCTGGCTACACCTGTCCAAAGGTAAGTAGTAGGTCAGCTCCACCACCCCATTTCTCGCCCTCATCAGCTTAATTTTTATCCTCCATTCTGGAGTGGGCAGGATCTTAATTAGGGCTTATTTTTGGGGGGGTCCCTTCCAACTCAGTTATTCTGCTATCGTTCGTTCCTTCCTTCCTTCCTACCTACCTACCTGCCTACCTTCCTTCCTCCTTCGTTCCTTCCTTCCTTCCTTCCTTCCTTCCTATCTGCCTACCTTCCTTCCTCCTTCGTTCCTTCGTTCCTTCTTTCCTTCCTTCCTACCTTCCTTCCTTCCTACCTACCTTCCTCCTTCGTTCCTTCATTCCTCCCTTCCTTCCTTTCCTATCTACCTACCTTCCTTCTTCCTTCCTTCTTTCCTACCTACCTACTTTCCTTCTTTCCTTCCTTCCTTCTTTCCTTCCTTCCTCCTTCCTTTCCTTCCTTCTTTCCTATCTACCTACCTACCTACCTTCCCTCCCTCCCTCCCTCCCTCCCTCCTTCCTTCCTTCCTTCCCACTGGAGATTTTATAGAAGAGACTGGACAGCCACCTATCTGAACTTGTATAGGGTCTCCTGTTTGAGCAGGGGGGGCTGGACTAGATGACCTCCAAGGTCCCTTCCAGCTCTGGTCTGAATTGAAAAACCCCCCCCCCCCCCGCAGGTGAGCAGACCCCCGCTTTCCCCCACCCTGCCCTACCCGCGTCACCTTCTTTCAACACAACTGTTTCCTCCCTTGCACAAACTTCAGGGAAAGACGCACAATGGGGAGAGTGCGTCACCGGACAAACATTCTAGCGTGTGTTACACACACGCACACACACACACATCTAACAAGCCGGCTTCCTCCAAGACGCTCTTCTCCCCCCCCTGCCCCCCCCGCCCACATGGGGCTCGGCCCCTCCCTGCCCCTCCCTTTCCTGCCCACTCACCACGAGGTTGTCCCCTTTCCGCAACACGGAGAAAGCGAAAGCTGGACAGCTGCAGAAATGGCAGGAGGCGTAGCAAGTGTAGACTTTGCCCGAGCTGCCCACCACCTGCGGGAGAAGGGGCGATTTATTTATTTGTTTAAAAAAAGGGAACATTAAAAATTATTATTTTTTAAAAATTAAATCGGTTCAATCCAGGTTTTTTTTTTGCAAAATGGAAAATACGCCTCTCGGCACGGTGACCGGATTCGTGTTACAAACTGCACCACAGGTCGCCTATCGTTGCTTTACCTAGATTCCCCTCGACCTGGTGGCATCCGAAGGTGTCGTACTACAACTCCCATCATCCTCCGGAGAGCAGGTGGCAA
>NW_020772200.1:0-10737 GCF_900518735.1 Pseudonaja textilis | reverse complement strand
GTCACCCAGCTAGTTTTAATGCTTAAGGGAAAACTAGAATTCACCATTTCCTGGTAATTTGTCCAAAGTCACCCTCCCAGGCTTTCATGACTAAGATGGGATTTGAACTCATGGTCTCTTGCTTTCTAGCCTGGTGCCTTAACCCCTAGATTGAACTGGCTCCCTACAGATTCTTTTCTTCTCATGGTCAAGTGGCTTCTTATCATTCCTCAAGGATTGTTTCCAATGTGCCTTAGATTTGCAACCGGTAGATAATTTAACAGCCGCTGCCTGTTGATACATGTTGCCCTTAAACTTTCCTAGGGAACTCTGGGATTGTTTGTCAGAATTAGAGGGCCAAGAGTCTCCTGTTGGACCATATCAGTATCTTACCCATTAACATCTTGAGATGGGCCATGGGTGAACTACTGTAAAGAATGAACTCAAAGTTTTACCATGTGGACAATCTGATGAATTTGCTGCTTGAGGTCGGTGGGGAAACAGGTAGACCCAGCCTCAACCCAGATGCAAAAATTCAATGGATGACAGTTGAATCTTTCTTCCACTCCAATAGTAGGATAGCAAGCCACATCTACCAAATCTAAGGGAGAACTTAATGTGTTTTGCTGCCCCTTACCAACATTTCTACTACATGAATCAGTGTCTATCAGTTGACTATCCTTCAACACGGAAAGGTGCATGTAGCTGGCACGGTGTGGTTGATCTACGGAAGTGACTTTTATTGGAGCTTCAGTGGTGGCTTTCTCACTTTAATTCTTGTTGATAATTCAGTGGATAATTGTATTGTGCTTTTATTCTTGGTTCGCTCCCAGAATTCCCTTTAGTTGATGGGCATCCCTATACATTTGTCAACTAAACAAACGAGAGTGATTCCAACAGAGACTGAAGAAACACAGATCCATGCTGGAATCGGAATGACAGAAAATGGAGAACGGGTTGTTTTCAGGATGGTTGAACTAAAAAAAATTTAAATTTTATTTTAAGAATGTTTTCTAAGATTGAATTCACCCCATGATGTCAGCTCAAGTAAGGATGTAGCCATGGCTGCGATGTTGCAAATCCTGTCTTTGTTCAACCGTGCCTTATGGAACATGCCACTGTGGTTTGGCCCACAACTTTTGGCTTAGCATCTTGGGTGAACCTGGTCCTTGCTGTCTCAGAAAGGAAACTTTCCTCGGAGATTAGGGTGTCTAGTCTGCTGTAACTTGGGGCATTTCTGAAATAGGATAAGTTTGAAAAAGACAGAGAAGGAAAATTTTGGAGACTGACAAAAACAACAACCCAACACTATGAACCACAGTGGCACAGTGGTTAGAGGGCGGTACTGCAGACTACTTCTGCTGACTGCCGGCTGCCTGCAATTTGGCAGTTCGAATCTCACCAGACTCAAGGTTGACTCAGCCTTCCCTCCTTCCAAGGTGGGTAAAATGAGGACCCCAATTGTTGGGGGCAAGAGGCTGATTCTGTATACCGCTTAGAGAAGGCTGCCTAGAACTTAGAAATAGCGTATAAGTCTAAGTACTATTGCTATTGTGAACTCTGCCCACCGTGAGGAGTTCAATCCTCATGGGCCCAAGGTTGACTCAGTCTTCCATCCTTCTGAAGTGGGTAAAATGAGGACTCAGATTGTTGAGGCCAATATGCTGACTCTGTAAACCACTTAGAGAGGGCTGTAAAGCTAAGTGTTATTGTCATGATTATTATTTTGTCAAAACATATTCTTTTCCTCGTCCAGTTGAGCTTCTGTGATGGTTCATCCTATCTCAGCTGTTGATGCTTTGCCTATCTTGGGAGGTGTGATGGACAAGCAGAAATGCTTCAGGGAAAGACCCCTGTTTGGGTTTTTCTCCCCTACTTATAGGTGATTCAGATGTTAGTGATCTCTGCAGGTTGAAGCTTTTTATGGTCCTTCAGGGGGGAAAGGAGAAGCCACCGATGAGCGCAAGGAGCTACCTTGCCTTATAAGCCCCAACCTGTGTAACCAAAGGCTGAGCCAGCAGGTAGATGTTGCTGAGACATTGCGGGGTTTTTTGGCTCACACAATGGAGCGAGACATCTTTTGCTGGAGCATGTTGCAACAGGGCAGCTTAAATGTCCAACTTTATCACTGGTGGGTCTCTGTCTAATTTCCCGTCTTGTTTCTCCCCTTGGATTTAAATTAACTCCTCCATCAGCCTTGAATACCATGGAGGTTTGAACGGATGCTTTCAAGTTCTCGCATGCCGCTGCTGTCTCTTTCTAGTTTGCGCCTGTAGTGTACTCTACCATATTCCTGAAGCCACTGCAATGTCAGCTCATTAGCAAACAGATCGCATATTTCTCTCTCTCTCCCCCCCCCACCTTCTGCACTGTCATTGCAAAAGAAAAAAAAAGCTGTTGTACACCTTTAAGGCCAAGAAATGGACTGTTAGATCACGTACTATTTACAGGGAATGTTTAGAAAAGCCGGTGTAAAGCTCGAGTGGCTAATTTCCCCCTTAGAATCAAACTGCAAAGGGGACTGTCTTTTTACCAAAATATACAAGCCACAAAACTGTTTTTTTTTTCTTTTTTTGCAAAAGGCAGAGGATGTCAATCTACAGTATTGCTTGGAACAGGTTTTTCTTGGACACGTCCTTAACTCGGGTGCTTGTGTGTATGTGTGTGTGTGTGTATTTCTTAACACCCCTGGACCAGTCTGCATTCTTTGCCGTGGTTCTGTCATCTTTGCTAAACAAAGGGAGAAGTGCCTGGGTGATGTGTTTTTGTTTTTCGACCTATGTCTGTCTGCTGTGAGTAGTTCTCGCTGTCCTCTTTGTTGGGATGAGGTTGCCAGGGCTCTGTCCCTTCACCCATTCTCCTTGAGGGTGATTTACAATCCATCTTGCAGAAGGTAGACGTTTTACTAAAGGACGGAGGTAGGGGAAAAAAAATCTGCAGCTCCCCATTACGGAGATGGCATTTTAGGAAGTCCATACACGGTAGGCTGGTGAACCAAGACTCAGAAGAGACCAATTTACCTCTTGGCACGCTTTGTCCTGCAACACTTCACTTGATGCTGCAGCATTGATGTTTCTTCCTGGCAATGGACAAAACAGCTTTTTCCTGTACCTCTGGCTCCCCCCTGGCAAAAGGGTGGCAGTGCTCAAACTGGCCAGTTTACTACTTTTCAAGATCTCTCTTGTGGACAGCTTTGCATGGAAGAAAAGGAGAGGGGAAGTAGAGTTAGCAAGCCAAGAAGCAAAATTGATTTGGGGCAGTAGCCTTCCTCGAGCCCATATGAGTTGTCCAAAGGCTTTGTTGATATCAGTCTTGCCATACCTCTAAAGTTCTCTGCTCCATAAGAGAATCTTCCATTTTTTTTTCTTCCTTGTTCTCCAGATGTTTAAGAGATTCTTTCCAACTTCTCCCCATGGTGGGGTTTTTTGTTTTGGACCTTTTGTTGTTGATAGGAAATATGATGTTCCTTGTCTGGTTGTCATCTCTAGGGTCCAAAAAATCAAGATGGCAGCTACAACGGTAGGATCAAAGCTCTACTCAATGTTGTGTGTCTTCATAAAAATAGATAGGGTTTTGCTTGTGTCTTCAGGGTTTCTATCTTGGTTTTTTTTTAAAGCACATCCTGTGGCTAGCTCTGCATTTATTATATATCTTTCTTTTTCTTAAGAAGCCTTTCTGATGCCTTGTTTTCTACTTTGAAAAGAGTGCCATGCCTGGATGTCTTTCATTTAAACTTCCCTTGAAGAAAAATCTGGATACTATGGAGAAATCCAAGAAGCTTCTTCAGCTCTGACAGGATAGTGAGGAATGGAAGGATTTAGATTCCTTGCAGACAGCTGGTCATTTGCATCCTTTTAGCACTACTCAGGTGACCCTGAGGACACAGATAAACCTCCAAGTGCTTCAATTACCCTCAAAAGGGATGCAAATGACCAACTGTTTGTAAGGAGTATCAATCCTTCCATTCCCCACTATCCTGTCAGAACTGAAGAAGCTTCTTGGAAGAGAAGCGAAATGTCTTCGAAAGAAAAAGATAAGAAAGTCCAGTGGCCTCCCGAAAAAACACTTTTGGGACAACCAAGACGTGGATGTCTAAGAATCTCTACAGACTCCATTGGGAGAATGGCAGAAAACCTTCTGGACAGCCCATGTGGTTCTGAAATAGCGACAGGGACTTGGTTAGACCCTGCAATACTTCAAATAACCACGACAATGTGTTTCCTTGGCCCGATTTATTTTTCTTCTGTGTTTGTGTTTTGCTTTTCATCAGCAGCCAAAGAAGATGCCGATACTGGATATTAATCCACAACATCAATTGCAGGGGGAAAAAATAATCTAGGTTTCTAATATCAAAAGAGCAGCACAGTGCGAGTCTTTTTCGTGCTTCAAAAACATCAAGCGTACTGTGACTTCAAGCAACAAGGTTTTGGTCATAACACAAATGAGGACACCCTTCAAGAAACTTCCCATGAAATTAATTAGTCAACTGAGGAGGTCTCCCACGTCTATTCACACAGCACATTCGTGATGTGTGTAGATAAATGTAAATGCTCACCCAAAGAAGAAGAAATCTCAAACTGTCATTTAGTGAGAGGTGGTGCCTACGAAGGAGGAACTGGTACAATCCAGTGGTTGCAAATATATAAACATGTTATTATAATATTATTATGATGATCAGTCAAACAGTCATCCAGATGTTTGAACTGGATTTGACATTTATGTCCACCTATTGAGTCCCTCCCCAAGGACCTGGGATAGGCAGATATAGTTGTTGGGTGGTCTTCGAGGTATCATTGCAGTTCTTCCGAATAAAGCTGACTGGTAGTGAAGTTGTCAATGCCAAATGTTCAAGTGGTGCTTCAGATAGTTTGGGATTACATTCAAGTTGCCTACGACTCTTGGTACGATCTTTGCTTTCTTTTGCCACAGTGTTTCCCTTTCTATTTGCAGGCCTTTGTATCTTGCTATCTTCTCCAGTTCTTTTGCTTTGTTGTTGTTATTGCAGCTAGCTAATCTGCAACTCAGATCTGACATTATCAATTGCTATTGTATCTCCCCTTCACTCTCTTGAATTCTTGATTTGCCCTTGTTTTTGTTGTAATTAAATGGTACTTGTAGCCACCATCCTTCAACATGATTTCAGAGAGAGACCACCAGAACAAAATGGAGCTGAATTGAAAAATATAGCAAAACCTTTGTTTGATCATTTGGGCCTGAATAGAGATTGTAGCTTTCCATCCCTTCCCACAATGAATTTGACACTGCGAAGCCAGTGGCCATCAATTACTGCTGTAACAAAAAATCGCTGGTGTTTATTTTTCACGCTTCATTTTAATTGAACTGTCATACCCCGTCACTGCCACTTAATTCCACCGCCTCTCTCCGTATATGTCTCTGCTGCAGTGGAGAACACTGGCTTTTGGATCTGATGAGCTTAGTTCTAGTCTATAGAAGGTTCAATTTCATAATTATTTTGCCTGGGTTGTACTCGCACAACTGTTCCAACCCAGTCTGATGAGAGACCATTTAGTCTTGTTGGAAGGCAAACAGTTGTCAATGCCTTTGGGATAAAGGAGGACAAAGAATGAGTCTGAAGAAAATAGGTGGCAACTAATAGTTGAAAACGTAAACATAGCTTGGGAAAATCGAAAGAACTCAATATAAACCCAGTTTGATCTTTCCTGCGGGAGAAAACAGAGGAAATTTCAAACCTGGTTATTGTACCAAATATCATTAAAGTGGCATTCTTGTATTTCCTGTGTCTGTCTCTTCACCTGGTTTACTCAAAGAGGCTGTCAGGCATGAAAGATGCACACACGAAGCACCCAATTAAATTATTTATTGTTAAACAAAGTTCACAGGAATCTTCTGACTTGGTACCTGCTTGGAGTTAGGTAAAGGTCAATGGAATTTGAAAGGGCATGGATTTTAATCTGCTTGTGGCTATGTAGAGATTCTAGGCTGAAGCCTCTTTTAATTCCACCCCCAGCTTCTGCCAGCTCCTTCTCCTAGATCAAGAGTCACCAATCTTTCAGACATCAGGGACCACTAAATCCATAATTTTAAATCCTGTGGACCACTAATATGATCTGCCTAATGACCGGCTGGGTGGGCATGGCTAGGTGGTCATGTGACTAGGTGGGCATGGCCAACTTGTTGTCACTCACATTGGGTGCTTCGTCAGGCTCTTCTCACCCCTCCCCTCCAGAGGTGGTATTCAGCAGGTTCTGACCAGTTCTGGAGAACCGGTAGCAGAAATTTGGAGTAGTTTAGAGAACCAGTAAATACTGCCTCTGACTGGCCCCGCCCCCATCTATTCTCCCCCTCCCATTGAGTCCCAGCTGATTGGCTGGGTCTCCTTTGGTTGCCCTGCACAGGAGAACGGAGATGGAAAGCAGGTTAGTGGAGTGGGGAGGGAAGGGGGATTTTGCAGTATCCTTTCCCTGCCACGCCCATCAAGCCACACCCACAGAACCGGTAGTAAAAAAAAATTGAATTCCACCACTGACCAGGGAGGCTGGACTAGAAGACCTCCAAGCTCTATTCTGCATTGAATTGAGTTTTAAAGGGGACTGATGTCTGTCTGCAAAACCTGTTTCTGGTTTTGCATTTTCAGCCGCGGCTGAGATCACTTTTCTGACAGAGGAAGCGGAAAGTGCCATTGTGTCCAGGGATGGGCTTCAAAAAATTTTTTTTAGCAACGGGTACTCTGCCCGGTTGCTGGGTGGGTGTGGCCATGGTGGATGTTACTGAGAGTTTTGCAGCAATTATTCAGCACCAGAAAAATAAACACAGATGGCTGGTGCTTCATTTAACATATTTATAAACATAAGTAGATTTTACAAACCACTTGTAGATTTCTCCAACAAACTCAGACGGAAACATGTTGCAAGCAACTTTGGCAAGCAAGCAAATTAGTTTCATCTTCAATAGACAGACTCAGAGCTCAATATAGCTGCAGAGCTTAATAATACAGAGCCCCGCCTAGGTTACTTTTAGTTTCAGTTTCCAGCCTAGGCTAAATCTAGTTTCAGTTTCCAAACTATCCTCACTGGCTGATTTAGTTGCTATGCCTATTCACTGGCTGACTTTGGTACCAAGCTCTATTCCAGTTCATGAATATACTCTGACAGGTGTGGCCTAGTCAGCCTCCTGCACCATGGCAGGGCATGTGTGCAGTTTTGCCCTCCCCGGGCTCCGGAGGCTTCTATCAAGCCTCTGGGAGGGTGAAAATGTCTTCCCCGGACTCCGGAGGTTATCTGGAAGCTGGAAACGGGCCCATTTCTGGCCTTCCAGAACTTCCGGGAGGCCCATTCTTCACCCTCCCCGAGCCTCTGTGCAGGCCCTGCACTTACCTGCATCCAAAGTGTATGTGGGGAGGAGTGGGCAGGGCGGAGCCAGCCTGTGGAATTTGGGGGTTCTCTAAACTGTGCAGAATCTTAGCTAGGGGCTCTCCCGAACCCCCGTGAACCCCCAGCAGACCTACTCCTGATTGTGTCCCATGTCGTTGAAACGGGCTCTTAAAAGTTGACGCATCCTTTACGCTGTCATTTAGCTAATTGCGTGTGAATCGATTTCCAAGCTTCTTCACTCACCTTCTTCTCGTAATCTTGAATCCTCCGGGGAGATGAGGAGAGCAGATGGTGGAATGCCTGCCACGTCTCTGCCTTTAACATTTGCCATCTGTTTCCCTGAAATCAGATTTTTCAAGACATGCTTCCTCTCCCCCCACCCACCCCCTTCATCATGTCAGTCTCTCTAGAAAACTCCTGCCAAGAGAACAGGGGGATCCAGCAAAATCTCTAGGAAACAAGGGCCGAGATGCACAGAATGCTCCGAGGCAGAAGTTCTCCAATTCTGCAAGAGAGGGACTTATGTGCATTTCCCACACCGTGAATAAAATAAATGATTTCAACCAGAGGGTCTCCACACTTGGGAACTTTAAAACTTGTGGACTTCAACTCCCAGAATTCCTCAGCCATTCCTCATGCCGGTTGAAGAATTCAAAGTTCAAAATTCAATTCAAATTCAAGCAAAAATGCAAAAATGCAAAGATTCAAAAATGCAAAGATGCAAAAATGCAAAGATGCAAAAATTCAAAAATTCAAAAATTCAAATATTCAAACATTCAAAGATTCAAAATTTCAAAATTCCAAAATTCCAAAAATTCAAATTCGAACTGCAGTCAGTCCTCGACGTATGACCGTAATTGAGCCCCCAATTTCTGTTGCTAAGTGAGACATTTGTTCAGTGAGCTTTGCCCCATTTTACAACCTTTCTTGCCTCCGTTGTTAAGTGGATCACTGCAGTGGGTAACTTACTAACCCGGTTGCTAAGCTTCCCCATTGACTTTGCTTGTCAGAAAGTTGCAAAAGTGACAACTCTGGGACACTGCCACTGTCGTAAGTGTGAAGCAAGTGCCCAGCATCTGAATTTTGATCCCATGATCATGGTGAGGCTGCAAAGGTTCTAACAGTGAAAAACAGTCCTAAGTCCCATTTTTCAGCGCTGTTGTAACTTTGCACCACCACTAAGCGAACTGTTGTAACTCAAGGATTACCTGTCAGCTTTGGAAACTATATTCCATGCTGCCACATAGCCTGAGAAAGTGGGAGAGGAGGGGTGAGATTTCAACTGAGTAGCTCTAAGTCAATAAAATAAAATTCTTCTGTTAGTTCAAGGTGGTTGAGTATGGTGCAGGATGAAATAAGGATCTTACTTTTGGAAAGGTCATAATTGGGCCATGTGACGTGATGACAGCCAAGTGGGGATGGATTTGTAGTTTGGGAAATTGTGGAAAGCCGAAAAAAAACTTTAGATCCGGGTTTCCACAGATGTGCCAGGTGCTATTCTAATAAAGGTACTTTTGAGATATGTCTGTCTCGGAGTTACTGACTGGAATGGAGGTGTGCTGGAACGCTGACAATATCCCGAATCTGACACTACCTATGTTTGGTCAGAGTAGAATTGTGGAAGGAAGCTCAGATTAACAAACGTAGGGGAAGGTCAGTATAAAAATTCTATGTTTTCCCGCTGAAATAGGGAATGGCCTTCTTTTTCAAATGCTGTTTTATTCTGCTGGCCAAAATTATGGCAAGTAGCAGATGGGCCCCATGTTCGGTTTTCATAACTTCTGAGACCTGAACCTCATGCTCTTAGGAAACAAAGATATGTCCCATATGGTCATGCTCGCCTAATCTAATCCTTAGATTGTAATCTTGTTGTCAGGATTCCGGCATTTACCCCAATTAAATCATGAGTCTCGAGCCAAACTTCCAAAACTTCCAAAGGATTTATTGGGAGTTAACGTGTCCGGCACTGCCTAGGTGTAGTCGACTCTGAGGCACATCAGTCATTGTCAGCTGTGACCCAAGCTTTTTCCCACGCTCTGCATATATCGTAATTCATATTCTCCAATGGGACCAAGCCAAGAGTCCATAGCCAAGAGTCATCAATCATGTTCTCCAGTTAAAATTTTGCATGGCAGAAACTTCAGTCACTTAGTTACTATCTTTGAAAAACTATTTATGGAATGCACCTTCAGTTTCCAAGCTGCCGCACTGCTCTTTCAAACCCCATTCCTCCCTCCCTTTCTGTTGGCAACTCCAAAAAGACCATAGAAATATTTTATGAGTTGACACTTGTTAGTAGAATGATCTTAAAGGGGAAGGCATCAAAATCCAGAAATAAAGGAAGGAACTGAAAGGAAAGAATTTATACTTTTTCTCCAAAGGAATCCTTGATCTGGGTTTGGAGAAGGTTTTCTGAGAAATTTGCTCTCTTCTTTCTTTATCATCAGATACTTTACTTCCTTCTAAACCAGGAACTTCCAACTTTGGCAACTTTAAGACTTGTGGACTTGTGGACTTCCAACTCCCAGAATTCCCTGGCCAGTGTGGCTGTCTGAGGAATTCTGGGAGTTGAAGTCCTCAGGTGTTCAAGTTAGCGAGGTTGGACATTCCTGGTCGAAACCTTAATCCTGCTGCTTTGATGCTGATGGAAAAAAACATGGGAAGTTGAATTTCCAACTGTGGTTGTTGCTTCTCCGGGCTTCCAAGACTCATTTGTGTTCCTCTTGGACCACCAGCCGGACCAAGGTTGTCCTCTCAATCTTTATTGGGGATACCCAAGAATGACAACTCCTGATGGTGGCCTGAATTTCAGAGGTCATTGAGAATCTTCCAAACGGTACTGGATATTTGGTTTATTTGAAAGACTCTTTCTTCTGTGCGAGTAGGTTTCGCTAAAAGTATATAGCAGAATATATTGGTGGATCCGGTGTGTTTCAGCTGGTCAAAACAGAGGGATGTATGTCACTGGGAATGGAAATTAGGAGGAACAGATGCTTGCTCTGGACATAGAAATCTCAATGCGCCAGGGTTATTTTACTGTTCATTTTCATTCCATGGGTTGCATAAATTATCTAATTTGAATTCGTCATCTCTCTCTCTCTCTCTCTGTCTTTTTCTCTCTCCCACTCCCTTTCTGTGTGTCTCTCTCTGTGTTTTTCTCTTTCTCACTCTCCCTTTCACTCTCTCTCTCTTTCTCCTTCTCTCCCTCTTTCCTCCTCTCTCCCCTCTGTCTTTCTCTCTCTCTCTCTCCTCCCTTCCTTTTCTCTCTGTCTTTCTCTGTCTTTTTCACTTCCTCTCTCTCTTTCTCTCCCTTTCTCTTTCTCTCTCTCTCTCTCCCTCCCTTTCTCCCTCCCTTTCTTCCCCCCTCTCTCTTTCAGTCATACACAGAGACTATATATAGATGGCA
>NW_020772199.1:0-10738 GCF_900518735.1 Pseudonaja textilis | reverse complement strand
TTTTCTCTCTAGACATCATCCATCCCTCTTTTATTTTCTACTTGTTTTTTCCTTCCTTCCTTCCTTCCTTCCTTCCTTCCTTCCTTCCTTCCTTCCTACCTTCCTACCTATCATCTTTCTAATATTTTCTCTCTAGCAATCATCCATCCATCTTTTATCTTCTTCTTGTTTTCTCCCTTCCTCTGATTTTTCTCCTTCCTTCCTTCCTTTCTTCCCCACTTTCTGTCTCTCTCTCTCTCTCTTTATCTATCCCATCTATATCTATCTATATTTTCTCTCTAGCCATCATCCATCTATTTTCTACCTACTTCTGTTTCCTCCATCCCTAGCTTTTCTCCCTTTTCTCCTTCCATCCATCTTTTCTGTCCATCTGTTCTAGCCATTCACCCATCTCCTATCTTTATCTCTCTCTGTCTCTCTGTCTCTCTCTCTCTCTCCAGCCATCTATCCATCCATCTTGTTCTTCCTTCTCTCTCCCTCCCTCCGTCTCCCGCTCTCCAAAGCAAGTACAATATCCATCAGATGCGGCTTCACTCCCTTGTTCTTCACAAAGCTCTGATTTGCTAAAACGAGCTCTAAGCCCCCAGGGTGTTTGGGGGGCGTCCACCGCCAAGGGTTATTCTTGTCTGGAAGTGTGGCTTTGTGCACATGCACACACGGTACAAAGTGAAGCCTCTTCCTCTCCAATCTGTTGCAGCTTGTTCCCGTCAGTCTAAATTAAACTGAAACGAAGGAAGGAAGCGGCTCGTGCATTGGGGTTATAGAGATTCTCAGCGTTGTTTTGCTCAGAGTTTTCAGTTTGGGCACCAAATGGATTAATTTTGTTAGGGGTAACAAAAGCCAAATTTTACCCTTTAATTTGACCCCTTCTATCTTGGAAAGGCTGCCAGAATAATCACCATCGCAGAACTCTTATATTGTATTATGTTGCATTATGTATTATATTGCATTCTTCTATACATTATGCTGCATTCTTCTATTGCATTATACTGCACTCTTATATTGCAGTATTTTATTGCATTACAATACATTATTATTCTGTGTTCTTATATTGCATTCTTATATCTTATAATATATTTAAGATTTACTCTTAAATCACAAGTGCCCCATCACTGGAGGTTTTTAAGAAGAAACTAGACAGTCACTTGTCTGAAATGATATAGGTTCTCCTGCATTGTAATATATTATGTTCCATTCTTATATTGCCTTACGTTGCATCCTTTTATTGCATTATTATAATACATAATACATTATTATGCTGCATTCTTAGGACATATTGCATTATTTTATTGCAATATTGTATCTTATGCTACATTCTTATATTGACTTATATTGCATTCTTACGTTGCCTTCTTTTTTTCACACTTTTATACATTGCAATATTATTTTGGCCTTGTCGTATTGCATTTTTCTTTCCTTACCATTTCTTTTTGCAAAAGCAGATTGGGCTTAGAAACCAAATGTCAACTAGTTCAGATCGCAATTTCTGATCGGGAAATATTTGACGCCATTCCCATTTCAAACCTATCCAATCTTAGATTTATGGCAGAGATGTTGTGACACCTGACAATAAAACATTGGGCTGATCATGCAATCGTCATGAATTCATTAGTCAGCCAGTGACTATTAATAAGTATAAAATCTGAGGTTGATTTTCTCTCTCTGTCTCTCTCTCCATCTCCCTCTCCCTCTCTCTCTCTCTCTCTCTCTCTCTCTCTCAATCATCTCTTTCTCTCTCGCTCACTCATTCTCCCTCATTCTGTCTCCATCACACTCTCATTCTCTCTCCATCTCTCTCTCTCTTTCTGTCTCCATCTCCCTCTCTTTCTCTCCCCCCTCTCGTTGTCTCTCTCCCTCTCTCTCTCATTCTGTCTTCATCTATCTCCCATTCTCTCTCCATCTTTCTCTTTCTCTCTCCCCCTCATTCTGTCTCCATCTCTCTCTCTTTCTCTCTCCATTTCTCTCTCTCTCTCTCTCTCATCTTTCCTACCCAAGTTTGTTTTTCTAAAAACAAGATTAAAAGTTGCCTCGCTAATTATGCGAGCCCTAAATAAATAAAACGAGGGAGAAATTAATCCTTTTAGGGGGGGGGGGGGTGTCGAACGAGGCATCTCTGCAAGTATCCCTTTCGCTAAGGCTGTCAAGATTGCTCCGATTAGAATCGTGGAAAAAAAACGGAGCATCGAATAAATCCGTTTATAAAAAGAAGGATTTTTCGTGCAGGAGAAAGGAACGGTATTGTTGGGCGATTGTGCCCCGGGAGATTTTTCTGAGGATAATGGCTTGTGTGTCGAAGGAGTTGCAAACCGTAAGAATAGAACCACACAGTAAAAATTCATCTGTTTGCAATCCAGTGGGATGGGAGTGGGAATATTTGAATTTTTCTGTCTCCGACAGCTCGTGGTTCCAGAATATTCCATCCATGGCCTTTTCTGCCTGATGTTTCTCTGTGCAGCTGAATGGGTGACTCTGGGCCTCAACATCCCCCTCCTGTTCTACCACCTGTGGAGGTAAGAGGGAAGCCCCCTCCCCACCCACACCTTATCTCTCCCACCGGCAGCCATCAGGTGCAGTTGCAATTGATAGATAGATGATAGTTAGTTAGTTAGTTAGTTAGATAGATAGATAGATAGATAGATAGATAGATAGATAGATAGATAGATAGATAGATATGGTATTCAGCTGTGTTCAGGTATTTTCCCACGTCATTATAGTTGTGCTTTTAAAGTTGTAGCAACGTTTTGGCAGAATCTCATTTGCCATCACAGTCTGACTCCCTTCCTTCCTTCCTTCCTTTCCTCTTTCTTTTCCTTTCCTTTCCTTCATCCCTTCCTTCCCGCTCCCATCCTTCCTACCTACCTTCCTATTTCTCTTCCTTCTTCCTTCCTTCCCTCCCTCCTTCCCCTTCTTTTCCTCCCTCTCTCCAGTTTTCTTTCCTTCCTTCCTTCCTTCCTTCCTTCTCCATTTACCTCTGCCTCGCTCCCTCTTTTCCTCACTCCCTCTTTTCTGACCCAATGCCCCAAATCAAATGAGCCATCATGGCTCCGAATCCACCCCGTCTTGCTCCTTGGTTGGTTTGGGGCGAAGTGGCTTTCTAGCCCATTTGCAGATCCGAATTCTTCCTCTCTCTGCTTTCATTCCGTTTGCGCTTCTGACCTCTGAGGGGCTCCGTCTTAAGGCTGGGAGGGCAGGTGGGGAGGGGTCTCAAAGAGGGGCTGTGAAACCGTCAAAAGAATCGGCAGCCAAATCTTAGGAGGACAAAGTCAGGTGGCAACCATAGGAAAAAAACTCTTTCGTGATTTGGACTACAGAACTGATCCCCTGTGTATCCTAAGGAAGGAAAACTCAACCCATTCGAGCTACACATTAAAAGTAACAATCCCCCTTTTGTTGAGGGGTATTTAATCCAAAATCTCCTTTCAAAATTTGCATTTTGTTCAGGACAAATCTCTTGCTTGGAGGAAGGATGGGGGCAGAAAACGAAAGGAAAGAAGGAAGAAAGGAACAACAGAAAGGAGGGGTAAGGAAGGAAGGAAGGAAGGAAGGAGAAAGGAAGGGGAAGAAAAAGAAGAAAGAGGAAGGGGAAGGAAGGAAGAAGAAAGGAAGGAAGGGGAAAGGAAAGAAGAAAGAGAAAGGAAGGGGAAGGAAGGAAGAAGAAAAAAGGAAGGTAGAAGGAAAGAAGAAGAAAGAGAAAGGAAGGAAAGGAAGGAAGAGGAAGGGGAAGGAAAGAAGGAAGAGAAATGAAGGGGGAAGAAAGGAAAGGAAGAGGAAGGGGGAAGGAAAGAAGAGAAAGTAAAGGGGAAGGAAGGAAGGAAGGAAAGGAAGGAAGGAAGAGGAAGGGGAAGGAAGGAAGGGAAGAAGAAAGAGAAAAGAAGGGGGGAAGGAAGACGTTCCAATTGCCAATCACCTGAATTTTGATGCTCTTAAGTAGAGGGCTGGATTGTAATTCACTTTTTTCAGTATTATTGTAACTTCAAACAAGTCACTTCATGAATTGTTGTAAAACAAGGACTTACCTGTAGACGCTTCTATTCCAAAAATTTGCATGCCTTTATTGAAAGTGAGAAAAAAGTTGGAAATGTTGTTTAACAGATGTTATTTGGTGGTTTAGACGTCAATTGGCAATGTCGATGTCCTTATTTGTTGCGGTATGCAAAAAATAGACCTTAGTGGGGTAAATATGCGTATATATTTATCTATATATCAAAATAGCTCGTTTTGCTTCTAAAAAAAAGAGCAGCTGGGATATCCTTCTAAAAAAATTTTTTGGGAGTGAGATTCCGGGCTGTGGAAGAGAAACTGGGCATTATTAAATAGAAGGAATCCAATTAAATCCTAAATTTACAAAAATGTCCCTGAAAATCAACAGGGATTTTTTTTTTTCTCATCCTTCTGTCTGAGGGTTGATTTGGTGAGATTTGATCAAATCCCCCAAATTCTTTGGTTTCCTTTTGAGGTGGAACCCTCAGAATTGGCCATGTTGGAAGTCCTAGTTGGTCATGTTGAGGTCACAATTAGTCATTTTGGGGGTCACAGTTGGTCATTTTGGGGTCACAGTTGGTCATTCTAGTGCCAAATTGGTAATTTTGAGGTCACAGTTGGTCATTCTGAGGCCAAATTGGTCATTTTGAGCTTACATTAAATCATTCTGAAATCGTAATTGGTCATTCTGAGGCCCAACTGGTCATTTTGAAGTTACAATTGGTCATTCTAAGTCACAAATTAGTCTTTCTGTGGTCAGAATTGGTCGTTTTGTGGTCAAAACTGGCCATTTTGAGTTCACAGCCATTTTGAGGTAAAAAATTAGCCAGTTGAGATCACCATTGGTCAAACTGGACATTTTACCAGCCCTTATTATTATTATTTTATCGATTTTTGTCCGCTTTCCTTTCTTGCAGGTATTTTCACCGCCCGGCAGATGGTTCAGAAGTCATGTACGATGCCGTCTCTATCATGAATGCTGACATCTTAAATTATTGCCAGAAAGAATCATGGTGCAAACTGGCTTTTTATCTGTTGTCTTTCTTCTATTACCTGTACAGGTGAGTCCTGACTTTTACAGGTCTCTCCATAGTTGCTTAAATTTTACCCATTTATTTTATCCCAAAGTATCCAGAAACACTGCCACAAATGAAGATAATTCTTGACTTACAACAGAAAGGATGGATGGATGGACAGACGGACAGAAGGAAGGAAAGAAGGAAGGAAAAGGGAGGGAAGGAAGAAAGGGAGGAAAAGGGAGGGAGGGAGGAAAAAAGGGAGGGAAGGAGGAAGGAAGGAAAAGGGAGGGAGGAAAGAAGGAAGGACAAGAGAGGGAGAAAGGAAGGAAAAGGGAGGGAAGGAAGAAAGGAAAAAGGACGGGGAAGGAGGGAAGGAAAAGGGAGGGAGGAAAGAAAGAGGACAAGACAGGGAGAAAGGAAGGAAAAGGAGAAGGAAGAAAGGAAAAAGGGAGGAAAGAAGGAAGGAGGAAAAGAGGGAGAAAGGAAGGAAGAAGGGAAGAGGAAGGGAAAGAAGGAAGGAGGAAAAGAGAGGGAAGCAACTCCCTCCTTCTCCTTTGTGACCTTCTGACCAGATAAACCAAGAGAGAAGCCAGATTAGATTCACTTAACAACCTTCTTACTAAATCTAACCGCCGTGATTCATTTACTGACAGTGGGCAAGAAAAGGCCGTACAGTGGGGCGCCCCTCCCTTAACCAATGTCTCGCTCAGCAGCAGAGATGTTGAGCTGGATGGTGGCCGTAAACCGAGGACCGTCTCGACCCTTCAGGATGGATCCCATAATAACAGTCCTTTCTCTCTCTCTCTCTCTCTCTCTCTCCCTCCTTTCCTGCCTCTCGTCCGTCCAGTATGGTTTATACCCTGGTGAGTTTCTAACCACGCCAACAGAAGGGGCAGGACCCTCTGAATGACCTCCCGCTACCCCCCCCAAGCCCCGCCTTTGGTTCCTCCCGGATGAATCGAGACACCCACCTACCCAACCAACGTTCTTCCTGGAGGCCGAAACGCTAAACCAAGATGGACCCACCGGTGCCTGACGGAAGCCGTACTAGCCGGAAATCCACCACGGCTGTTTCTCTCTCCCCCTTTATTTTTTTTTCCACTCCAGAGGGGTGAGAAGCGCTCTTCCCTCCTTGTGCTCGACAACACACACAATAACACAAGACACACACACACCGGTTAGGACTTGGAGAACAAAGCCAGCACCCTTTCTCTGGCCGGACGCACGCATCCAACGCCAAACTTTTGAGGAAGTCCACAAACGGATTTGGACACACACACACACACACCCTCTAATCTTCACTCCACTCCCTGGGTTGGACCGATTCCTACCTTAGCCCACCTTTGAGTTCCTCCCCCCCCCCTTTTTTTGGGTAGTCTGGGGGGGGGAGGGGGCAAAAAAGTCCATTTCTCATAAGAACGAGGACCAGAAATGCACAGGAAATTCTGATATTTGGCAGCTATTTAATCGAGGAGGATGTCGACTTGGGGTGAGATTTTGAGTAGGGGTGGGGGTCTTCTCCCCTCTTTTTTTCCTCCCCCATAGTGTTTCTTTTTGGGGTGTGTGTGTGTGCAAAAAACACCCAGGCTGTTTTCTTGCCATCTTCTTCTTTTTTTCCTTCCTGGATGCTCAGACATCAAAGCGATGCTGAGAGCAGTATCTGTTGCTATGGCGATAGATCGGCCTCTCTTTCTCTCTCTCTCTCTCTCTCTTCCTTCCCTCTGCTTCTCATTTTTTTTTTTCCCTTTTCCTTTTCATCCCATTTTCTCCCCCTCAAATTACGAGCATCTCTCCATTCAGGAAAAGGTGGGTAGCGGTGCATTTTCACATTAGAAAGCTCTCCTCCTGCGATAATCAAGTTAATTTGATTTTAATGGTTTTTAAAGCCAGTCGGGGAGAACTATGAATCCAGGCCCCAGATTTATTCATTTTTTAACCAAAAAAAAAAAAAAACATGCCAGCCAACTCAAAAGCAATAGCCTTATTCTGCTAGACTGCTCCTGGCTGTGGAGGTTTTGCTTTCCTGGTTCAGTGAAAAAGGGGTTTCTCAGCCTTCGTTTTTCAAAAGAAAAAACAGAAACAAACCGACGGATTATTATAATTTCTTTTCTTGATTGATCAAGTTCCCTTTTGCTTTATCATTTTATAAACTGTGAGAAGCAGAGTTGATAAGTCCACTTGGTAAACCTTGCAAGCGCCGCTTATATTTCATATTTATTCTTCTATTTAATATTTATTTCTACTTTCTATTTTTTTTTAAACTGCTCATCCAACTCAGAAGTGGGGCTCTGGGGCAACGTACAAAGTAATGAATATACAAAAATTAAGATTTCCCCAAAAATTTTTAGAATGACAAAATATAACCTTATAATATGGCAAAAATATTTATTTGGGTTTTTAAAATTATTTATTCCGTGTATCAGCCTTCTGGGGTGGCTGCGCGTTGTTTTAATTAAACCATTTTAAATAGGTCTTGGTCGCTAATGGGGAGCAGGCAGGAAAAAAATTCCATTTTAGCACTCAAACCTGTATCAACTTACCTTGGCAACTTTCCTCTGCTTCTTCTCGTTAAATATATATATATATATATATATATATAAAATTAAGAATAAAGCCAAATGCCCTACATGAGTTCGAACACCCGTCCACTAAATCAGGATCCCTAAAAATGGTTTAAAAATTTAGATTTTAATTTGGAAGCCAAAGAGGAAGATAGAGAGGGATGAGCCTGGAGAATTTTGCAGGGTTTAAATGCCCATCGAGCAAGAGATTTAACTCTTGTGCCAATCTAACATCCTCTAGGAAGGATGGCACACACACACACACACACACGGGCAAAGACGAAAGATGATTTTAAGAAGAGATTGGATAGGATTTTGGACGGGGGGGTTGGACTTCCAGCCTTAAGATTCTGTTGAATCCCTTCAAAAAAATAAAGCCATGAATCTAAACGTCCAAAGTAGAACGAAAATAATTTTGGTTTTTTTTCCCCACAATTTGAATTTCAATCCACAGGGCGCCACGTGGCGTTGTTTAAACCATGCCCCCCCCCCCCCCCCAAAAAACTTGACAACTTCTAAAGATTTCTGGATTTAAACTCCCAGGATTCTCCAGTCAGCATGGCAGACTAGGGAATTCTGGGAGTTGAAGTCCACAAATTGTGAGCTTTGTTGTGCAATTTGCTGGCTGGGGAATTCTGGGAGTTGAAGTCCACAAATTGTGAGTGTTGTTGTGCAATTTGCTGGCTGGGGAATTCTGGGAGTTGAAGTCCACAAATTGTGGGCTTTGTTGTGCAATTTGCTGGCTGGGGAATTCTGGGAGTTGAAGTCTACAAGTCTTAAAAAAAAGTTTGGAAACTTCTGCCATAGAGCCTTGTGGGGGGGTTGCATTAACCCAAATTAGCCCAAACCACCAAAAAAAGTTTGTTCATCCTGATTTCTGGTTTTTTTTTCCCCCCCATCTATTTTTCTATCTATTTCTGTCTTTTTCACTCTCCATCTTTCTCACTTCTGCACCTGGGACTGGCTGGTTCGGTGAAGTGCCCAGCTTGCCATGGGCTGACCAGTTTAAAAAAACACAACAACAACCCAAATGGAGCAGGCAGGAGCTAAAACTCTGGATTTTGGGGGGGTGTGGGCAACCACTGGACCCCATTTCTACCCCTCTTGGGGGCCCGCTGTATAAAACAAAGTCTTATTGGAAATAAAGACAGTGATTTGATTGTGTCCAGGAGTTCCGCTGTCTTCTGTGGACGAAAAGAAGGTGGATTTCCTTTGGAGAGGCCAGCTCACCTGGAGAGGGTCTTGACACCTGCCACGGGGTGCCACCTCAGTAGTCCTCGACGTCCTCGTTTAGTGACCAAAGTTACAAACAGCACCGATCCTCCCACTTAACGACTGTCATCGCATCCCCATGATTGTGTGATCGGGATAGATGCGGGAGAGATAGAAGGAAGGAAGGAAGGAAGGAAGGAAGGAAGGAAAGAAAAGATGGGAGGGACAAGGAAAAGGGAGGGAGTGAAAGAAAGGAAGGGGGGAAAGGAGGAAGGGAGGAAAAGATGGAGAAGGGAAGGTCTAAAGGAAAAGCGAGGGAGTGAAAGAAGGGAGGGTGGGAAAGGAAGGGAAGGGAGGATGAAAGGTAGGAAAGGAAGGAAAAGATAGATGGGAAAGGGAGGGATGGAAGGAAGGGAGAAAGGGAAGGAGGAAAGTTAGGAAGGGAAAACCAGAGGAACAAGGGAGGGAGAGGGAGGAAGGATGAAAGGGTAGATGGTGAAGGGAGGGGAGGAAGGGGAAGAAGGGAGGGACGAAAGGAGAAGGGAGGGAAAGAAGAAAAGGGAATAGGGAGGAAGCAAGAGAGGAAGGAAGGAAAAGATAGATGGGGGAGGGAGGAAAGGGGAAGAAGGGAGGGATAGAAGGGAGAAAGGAAGGAAAAACTAGAGGAACAAGAAAGAGAGGGAGGAAGAATGGAAGGAAGAAAAGGATAGATGGGGAAGAAGGGAGAGACTAGAGGGAGGGAGGGAAAGAAAGGAGAACAGAAGGGAGAGCGTGAGAAGGAAGGAAGGAGATACAAGGAAGGAAGGAAGGAATAGCAAAATATCAATAAAGGAATATCAGAGTTGGAAGGGACCTTAAAGGTTTTCTAGTCCAACTCCGAGGACGGAAGGGAAGGGAAGGGAAGGGAGGGAGGGAGGAAGGAAGGAAGGAAAGAAAGCAGAATAACAGAATATCAGAGTTGGAAGGGACCTTAAAGCTCTTCTAGTCCAACCCCAAGGAAGGAAGGAAGGGAGACCCCTTGGAAGAAAAACCTGGTGGGCTGGGGGGGGGGTTCTTCCCCCCACCCACTCCCACATCCGAGCCTTGGGGCCCAGCCGCTGCATCCAGGGAGCCTGGGGGGGGGGGCTGTGTGGGTGAGGGTGCAACGTGTGCACACACACACACACCACCGGAAGCCTGGAGGAAGTGCCTGCCTCCGACGGAAGGCGCTCAGACGGCAACCAGCCGCCCCCACAGCGCTGAGCTGTCTCTCTCTCTCTCCCCCACCCCGCCATGATGCTCTTTGTAAAGCTGTCACTTTGCAACCATCCTGACACGCGCAATAACACAAAGCACACACACACACACACAAACCACACTTCTGTCCCCAGGCCTAAACATAGCTAGATCTTGGCTACTTTTCCTTCCTCTTGTTTGTTTCTCTCCTTTCTTCCCTCCTTTTTCCAGCCTTCTTTTCCCCCATCCTCCTCTCGTCCTTCCCTCCCTTTTGGCATTACGACACACACACACACCGGGGGAAACTGAGGCACACACCGGGGAGGGGAATTAAGGCCTGCCCCTTGCCTTGAGCATCAAATCTCCCTCCCTCCCTCTGATAATGAACATTATTTTAATGCACCTAAGACTTTAGACAGCAAAGGCTCCCTACAACACGCAGGTGGATCCTTGTCTTACAACGGTTCATTGAGTGACGGGTTGAAGTTACAGTGGCACTTGTCTGAGATGGGGGATGGACTAGAAGACCTCCAAGGTCCCTTCCGGCTCTATACTATTTGTATTCTATATATTTTATATTCTATTTTCTATATTTTTTTAATCTATTTATTTTATTCTACCATCCTATATATTTTACATTTCTATTTTCTATATTCTTTTCTTTATCCTAGTCTATATATTTTATATCCTATTTTCTATATTCTATTCTATTATCTATTCTACATATTTTACATTCTATTTTCTATATTC
>NW_020772198.1:0-10738 GCF_900518735.1 Pseudonaja textilis | reverse complement strand
GTCACCCAGCTAGTTTTAATGCTTAAGGGAAAACTAGAATTCACCATTTCCTGGTAATTTGTCCAAAGTCACCCTCCCAGGCTTTCATGACTAAGATGGGATTTGAACTCATGGTCTCTTGCTTTCTAGCCTGGTGCCTTAACCCCTAGATTGAACTGGCTCCCTACAGATTCTTTTCTTCTCATGGTCAAGTGGCTTCTTATCATTCCTCAAGGATTGTTTCCAATGTGCCTTAGATTTGCAACCGGTAGATAATTTAACAGCCGCTGCCTGTTGATACATGTTGCCCTTAAACTTTCCTAGGGAACTCTGGGATTGTTTGTCAGAATTAGAGGGCCAAGAGTCTCCTGTTGGACCATATCAGTATCTTACCCATTAACATCTTGAGATGGGCCATGGGTGAACTACTGTAAAGAATGAACTCAAAGTTTTACCATGTGGACAATCTGATGAATTTGCTGCTTGAGGTCGGTGGGGAAACAGGTAGACCCAGCCTCAACCCAGATGCAAAAATTCAATGGATGACAGTTGAATCTTTCTTCCACTCCAATAGTAGGATAGCAAGCCACATCTACCAAATCTAAGGGAGAACTTAATGTGTTTTGCTGCCCCTTACCAACATTTCTACTACATGAATCAGTGTCTATCAGTTGACTATCCTTCAACACGGAAAGGTGCATGTAGCTGGCACGGTGTGGTTGATCTACGGAAGTGACTTTTATTGGAGCTTCAGTGGTGGCTTTCTCACTTTAATTCTTGTTGATAATTCAGTGGATAATTGTATTGTGCTTTTATTCTTGGTTCGCTCCCAGAATTCCCTTTAGTTGATGGGCATCCCTATACATTTGTCAACTAAACAAACGAGAGTGATTCCAACAGAGACTGAAGAAACACAGATCCATGCTGGAATCGGAATGACAGAAAATGGAGAACGGGTTGTTTTCAGGATGGTTGAACTAAAAAAAATTTAAATTTTATTTTAAGAATGTTTTCTAAGATTGAATTCACCCCATGATGTCAGCTCAAGTAAGGATGTAGCCATGGCTGCGATGTTGCAAATCCTGTCTTTGTTCAACCGTGCCTTATGGAACATGCCACTGTGGTTTGGCCCACAACTTTTGGCTTAGCATCTTGGGTGAACCTGGTCCTTGCTGTCTCAGAAAGGAAACTTTCCTCGGAGATTAGGGTGTCTAGTCTGCTGTAACTTGGGGCATTTCTGAAATAGGATAAGTTTGAAAAAGACAGAGAAGGAAAATTTTGGAGACTGACAAAAACAACAACCCAACACTATGAACCACAGTGGCACAGTGGTTAGAGGGCGGTACTGCAGACTACTTCTGCTGACTGCCGGCTGCCTGCAATTTGGCAGTTCGAATCTCACCAGACTCAAGGTTGACTCAGCCTTCCCTCCTTCCAAGGTGGGTAAAATGAGGACCCCAATTGTTGGGGGCAAGAGGCTGATTCTGTATACCGCTTAGAGAAGGCTGCCTAGAACTTAGAAATAGCGTATAAGTCTAAGTACTATTGCTATTGTGAACTCTGCCCACCGTGAGGAGTTCAATCCTCATGGGCCCAAGGTTGACTCAGTCTTCCATCCTTCTGAAGTGGGTAAAATGAGGACTCAGATTGTTGAGGCCAATATGCTGACTCTGTAAACCACTTAGAGAGGGCTGTAAAGCTAAGTGTTATTGTCATGATTATTATTTTGTCAAAACATATTCTTTTCCTCGTCCAGTTGAGCTTCTGTGATGGTTCATCCTATCTCAGCTGTTGATGCTTTGCCTATCTTGGGAGGTGTGATGGACAAGCAGAAATGCTTCAGGGAAAGACCCCTGTTTGGGTTTTTCTCCCCTACTTATAGGTGATTCAGATGTTAGTGATCTCTGCAGGTTGAAGCTTTTTATGGTCCTTCAGGGGGGAAAGGAGAAGCCACCGATGAGCGCAAGGAGCTACCTTGCCTTATAAGCCCCAACCTGTGTAACCAAAGGCTGAGCCAGCAGGTAGATGTTGCTGAGACATTGCGGGGTTTTTTGGCTCACACAATGGAGCGAGACATCTTTTGCTGGAGCATGTTGCAACAGGGCAGCTTAAATGTCCAACTTTATCACTGGTGGGTCTCTGTCTAATTTCCCGTCTTGTTTCTCCCCTTGGATTTAAATTAACTCCTCCATCAGCCTTGAATACCATGGAGGTTTGAACGGATGCTTTCAAGTTCTCGCATGCCGCTGCTGTCTCTTTCTAGTTTGCGCCTGTAGTGTACTCTACCATATTCCTGAAGCCACTGCAATGTCAGCTCATTAGCAAACAGATCGCATATTTCTCTCTCTCTCCCCCCCCCACCTTCTGCACTGTCATTGCAAAAGAAAAAAAAAGCTGTTGTACACCTTTAAGGCCAAGAAATGGACTGTTAGATCACGTACTATTTACAGGGAATGTTTAGAAAAGCCGGTGTAAAGCTCGAGTGGCTAATTTCCCCCTTAGAATCAAACTGCAAAGGGGACTGTCTTTTTACCAAAATATACAAGCCACAAAACTGTTTTTTTTTTCTTTTTTTGCAAAAGGCAGAGGATGTCAATCTACAGTATTGCTTGGAACAGGTTTTTCTTGGACACGTCCTTAACTCGGGTGCTTGTGTGTATGTGTGTGTGTGTGTATTTCTTAACACCCCTGGACCAGTCTGCATTCTTTGCCGTGGTTCTGTCATCTTTGCTAAACAAAGGGAGAAGTGCCTGGGTGATGTGTTTTTGTTTTTCGACCTATGTCTGTCTGCTGTGAGTAGTTCTCGCTGTCCTCTTTGTTGGGATGAGGTTGCCAGGGCTCTGTCCCTTCACCCATTCTCCTTGAGGGTGATTTACAATCCATCTTGCAGAAGGTAGACGTTTTACTAAAGGACGGAGGTAGGGGAAAAAAAATCTGCAGCTCCCCATTACGGAGATGGCATTTTAGGAAGTCCATACACGGTAGGCTGGTGAACCAAGACTCAGAAGAGACCAATTTACCTCTTGGCACGCTTTGTCCTGCAACACTTCACTTGATGCTGCAGCATTGATGTTTCTTCCTGGCAATGGACAAAACAGCTTTTTCCTGTACCTCTGGCTCCCCCCTGGCAAAAGGGTGGCAGTGCTCAAACTGGCCAGTTTACTACTTTTCAAGATCTCTCTTGTGGACAGCTTTGCATGGAAGAAAAGGAGAGGGGAAGTAGAGTTAGCAAGCCAAGAAGCAAAATTGATTTGGGGCAGTAGCCTTCCTCGAGCCCATATGAGTTGTCCAAAGGCTTTGTTGATATCAGTCTTGCCATACCTCTAAAGTTCTCTGCTCCATAAGAGAATCTTCCATTTTTTTTTCTTCCTTGTTCTCCAGATGTTTAAGAGATTCTTTCCAACTTCTCCCCATGGTGGGGTTTTTTGTTTTGGACCTTTTGTTGTTGATAGGAAATATGATGTTCCTTGTCTGGTTGTCATCTCTAGGGTCCAAAAAATCAAGATGGCAGCTACAACGGTAGGATCAAAGCTCTACTCAATGTTGTGTGTCTTCATAAAAATAGATAGGGTTTTGCTTGTGTCTTCAGGGTTTCTATCTTGGTTTTTTTTTAAAGCACATCCTGTGGCTAGCTCTGCATTTATTATATATCTTTCTTTTTCTTAAGAAGCCTTTCTGATGCCTTGTTTTCTACTTTGAAAAGAGTGCCATGCCTGGATGTCTTTCATTTAAACTTCCCTTGAAGAAAAATCTGGATACTATGGAGAAATCCAAGAAGCTTCTTCAGCTCTGACAGGATAGTGAGGAATGGAAGGATTTAGATTCCTTGCAGACAGCTGGTCATTTGCATCCTTTTAGCACTACTCAGGTGACCCTGAGGACACAGATAAACCTCCAAGTGCTTCAATTACCCTCAAAAGGGATGCAAATGACCAACTGTTTGTAAGGAGTATCAATCCTTCCATTCCCCACTATCCTGTCAGAACTGAAGAAGCTTCTTGGAAGAGAAGCGAAATGTCTTCGAAAGAAAAAGATAAGAAAGTCCAGTGGCCTCCCGAAAAAACACTTTTGGGACAACCAAGACGTGGATGTCTAAGAATCTCTACAGACTCCATTGGGAGAATGGCAGAAAACCTTCTGGACAGCCCATGTGGTTCTGAAATAGCGACAGGGACTTGGTTAGACCCTGCAATACTTCAAATAACCACGACAATGTGTTTCCTTGGCCCGATTTATTTTTCTTCTGTGTTTGTGTTTTGCTTTTCATCAGCAGCCAAAGAAGATGCCGATACTGGATATTAATCCACAACATCAATTGCAGGGGGAAAAAATAATCTAGGTTTCTAATATCAAAAGAGCAGCACAGTGCGAGTCTTTTTCGTGCTTCAAAAACATCAAGCGTACTGTGACTTCAAGCAACAAGGTTTTGGTCATAACACAAATGAGGACACCCTTCAAGAAACTTCCCATGAAATTAATTAGTCAACTGAGGAGGTCTCCCACGTCTATTCACACAGCACATTCGTGATGTGTGTAGATAAATGTAAATGCTCACCCAAAGAAGAAGAAATCTCAAACTGTCATTTAGTGAGAGGTGGTGCCTACGAAGGAGGAACTGGTACAATCCAGTGGTTGCAAATATATAAACATGTTATTATAATATTATTATGATGATCAGTCAAACAGTCATCCAGATGTTTGAACTGGATTTGACATTTATGTCCACCTATTGAGTCCCTCCCCAAGGACCTGGGATAGGCAGATATAGTTGTTGGGTGGTCTTCGAGGTATCATTGCAGTTCTTCCGAATAAAGCTGACTGGTAGTGAAGTTGTCAATGCCAAATGTTCAAGTGGTGCTTCAGATAGTTTGGGATTACATTCAAGTTGCCTACGACTCTTGGTACGATCTTTGCTTTCTTTTGCCACAGTGTTTCCCTTTCTATTTGCAGGCCTTTGTATCTTGCTATCTTCTCCAGTTCTTTTGCTTTGTTGTTGTTATTGCAGCTAGCTAATCTGCAACTCAGATCTGACATTATCAATTGCTATTGTATCTCCCCTTCACTCTCTTGAATTCTTGATTTGCCCTTGTTTTTGTTGTAATTAAATGGTACTTGTAGCCACCATCCTTCAACATGATTTCAGAGAGAGACCACCAGAACAAAATGGAGCTGAATTGAAAAATATAGCAAAACCTTTGTTTGATCATTTGGGCCTGAATAGAGATTGTAGCTTTCCATCCCTTCCCACAATGAATTTGACACTGCGAAGCCAGTGGCCATCAATTACTGCTGTAACAAAAAATCGCTGGTGTTTATTTTTCACGCTTCATTTTAATTGAACTGTCATACCCCGTCACTGCCACTTAATTCCACCGCCTCTCTCCGTATATGTCTCTGCTGCAGTGGAGAACACTGGCTTTTGGATCTGATGAGCTTAGTTCTAGTCTATAGAAGGTTCAATTTCATAATTATTTTGCCTGGGTTGTACTCGCACAACTGTTCCAACCCAGTCTGATGAGAGACCATTTAGTCTTGTTGGAAGGCAAACAGTTGTCAATGCCTTTGGGATAAAGGAGGACAAAGAATGAGTCTGAAGAAAATAGGTGGCAACTAATAGTTGAAAACGTAAACATAGCTTGGGAAAATCGAAAGAACTCAATATAAACCCAGTTTGATCTTTCCTGCGGGAGAAAACAGAGGAAATTTCAAACCTGGTTATTGTACCAAATATCATTAAAGTGGCATTCTTGTATTTCCTGTGTCTGTCTCTTCACCTGGTTTACTCAAAGAGGCTGTCAGGCATGAAAGATGCACACACGAAGCACCCAATTAAATTATTTATTGTTAAACAAAGTTCACAGGAATCTTCTGACTTGGTACCTGCTTGGAGTTAGGTAAAGGTCAATGGAATTTGAAAGGGCATGGATTTTAATCTGCTTGTGGCTATGTAGAGATTCTAGGCTGAAGCCTCTTTTAATTCCACCCCCAGCTTCTGCCAGCTCCTTCTCCTAGATCAAGAGTCACCAATCTTTCAGACATCAGGGACCACTAAATCCATAATTTTAAATCCTGTGGACCACTAATATGATCTGCCTAATGACCGGCTGGGTGGGCATGGCTAGGTGGTCATGTGACTAGGTGGGCATGGCCAACTTGTTGTCACTCACATTGGGTGCTTCGTCAGGCTCTTCTCACCCCTCCCCTCCAGAGGTGGTATTCAGCAGGTTCTGACCAGTTCTGGAGAACCGGTAGCAGAAATTTGGAGTAGTTTAGAGAACCAGTAAATACTGCCTCTGACTGGCCCCGCCCCCATCTATTCTCCCCCTCCCATTGAGTCCCAGCTGATTGGCTGGGTCTCCTTTGGTTGCCCTGCACAGGAGAACGGAGATGGAAAGCAGGTTAGTGGAGTGGGGAGGGAAGGGGGATTTTGCAGTATCCTTTCCCTGCCACGCCCATCAAGCCACACCCACAGAACCGGTAGTAAAAAAAAATTGAATTCCACCACTGACCAGGGAGGCTGGACTAGAAGACCTCCAAGCTCTATTCTGCATTGAATTGAGTTTTAAAGGGGACTGATGTCTGTCTGCAAAACCTGTTTCTGGTTTTGCATTTTCAGCCGCGGCTGAGATCACTTTTCTGACAGAGGAAGCGGAAAGTGCCATTGTGTCCAGGGATGGGCTTCAAAAAATTTTTTTTAGCAACGGGTACTCTGCCCGGTTGCTGGGTGGGTGTGGCCATGGTGGATGTTACTGAGAGTTTTGCAGCAATTATTCAGCACCAGAAAAATAAACACAGATGGCTGGTGCTTCATTTAACATATTTATAAACATAAGTAGATTTTACAAACCACTTGTAGATTTCTCCAACAAACTCAGACGGAAACATGTTGCAAGCAACTTTGGCAAGCAAGCAAATTAGTTTCATCTTCAATAGACAGACTCAGAGCTCAATATAGCTGCAGAGCTTAATAATACAGAGCCCCGCCTAGGTTACTTTTAGTTTCAGTTTCCAGCCTAGGCTAAATCTAGTTTCAGTTTCCAAACTATCCTCACTGGCTGATTTAGTTGCTATGCCTATTCACTGGCTGACTTTGGTACCAAGCTCTATTCCAGTTCATGAATATACTCTGACAGGTGTGGCCTAGTCAGCCTCCTGCACCATGGCAGGGCATGTGTGCAGTTTTGCCCTCCCCGGGCTCCGGAGGCTTCTATCAAGCCTCTGGGAGGGTGAAAATGTCTTCCCCGGACTCCGGAGGTTATCTGGAAGCTGGAAACGGGCCCATTTCTGGCCTTCCAGAACTTCCGGGAGGCCCATTCTTCACCCTCCCCGAGCCTCTGTGCAGGCCCTGCACTTACCTGCATCCAAAGTGTATGTGGGGAGGAGTGGGCAGGGCGGAGCCAGCCTGTGGAATTTGGGGGTTCTCTAAACTGTGCAGAATCTTAGCTAGGGGCTCTCCCGAACCCCCGTGAACCCCCAGCAGACCTACTCCTGATTGTGTCCCATGTCGTTGAAACGGGCTCTTAAAAGTTGACGCATCCTTTACGCTGTCATTTAGCTAATTGCGTGTGAATCGATTTCCAAGCTTCTTCACTCACCTTCTTCTCGTAATCTTGAATCCTCCGGGGAGATGAGGAGAGCAGATGGTGGAATGCCTGCCACGTCTCTGCCTTTAACATTTGCCATCTGTTTCCCTGAAATCAGATTTTTCAAGACATGCTTCCTCTCCCCCCACCCACCCCCTTCATCATGTCAGTCTCTCTAGAAAACTCCTGCCAAGAGAACAGGGGGATCCAGCAAAATCTCTAGGAAACAAGGGCCGAGATGCACAGAATGCTCCGAGGCAGAAGTTCTCCAATTCTGCAAGAGAGGGACTTATGTGCATTTCCCACACCGTGAATAAAATAAATGATTTCAACCAGAGGGTCTCCACACTTGGGAACTTTAAAACTTGTGGACTTCAACTCCCAGAATTCCTCAGCCATTCCTCATGCCGGTTGAAGAATTCAAAGTTCAAAATTCAATTCAAATTCAAGCAAAAATGCAAAAATGCAAAGATTCAAAAATGCAAAGATGCAAAAATGCAAAGATGCAAAAATTCAAAAATTCAAAAATTCAAATATTCAAACATTCAAAGATTCAAAATTTCAAAATTCCAAAATTCCAAAAATTCAAATTCGAACTGCAGTCAGTCCTCGACGTATGACCGTAATTGAGCCCCCAATTTCTGTTGCTAAGTGAGACATTTGTTCAGTGAGCTTTGCCCCATTTTACAACCTTTCTTGCCTCCGTTGTTAAGTGGATCACTGCAGTGGGTAACTTACTAACCCGGTTGCTAAGCTTCCCCATTGACTTTGCTTGTCAGAAAGTTGCAAAAGTGACAACTCTGGGACACTGCCACTGTCGTAAGTGTGAAGCAAGTGCCCAGCATCTGAATTTTGATCCCATGATCATGGTGAGGCTGCAAAGGTTCTAACAGTGAAAAACAGTCCTAAGTCCCATTTTTCAGCGCTGTTGTAACTTTGCACCACCACTAAGCGAACTGTTGTAACTCAAGGATTACCTGTCAGCTTTGGAAACTATATTCCATGCTGCCACATAGCCTGAGAAAGTGGGAGAGGAGGGGTGAGATTTCAACTGAGTAGCTCTAAGTCAATAAAATAAAATTCTTCTGTTAGTTCAAGGTGGTTGAGTATGGTGCAGGATGAAATAAGGATCTTACTTTTGGAAAGGTCATAATTGGGCCATGTGACGTGATGACAGCCAAGTGGGGATGGATTTGTAGTTTGGGAAATTGTGGAAAGCCGAAAAAAAACTTTAGATCCGGGTTTCCACAGATGTGCCAGGTGCTATTCTAATAAAGGTACTTTTGAGATATGTCTGTCTCGGAGTTACTGACTGGAATGGAGGTGTGCTGGAACGCTGACAATATCCCGAATCTGACACTACCTATGTTTGGTCAGAGTAGAATTGTGGAAGGAAGCTCAGATTAACAAACGTAGGGGAAGGTCAGTATAAAAATTCTATGTTTTCCCGCTGAAATAGGGAATGGCCTTCTTTTTCAAATGCTGTTTTATTCTGCTGGCCAAAATTATGGCAAGTAGCAGATGGGCCCCATGTTCGGTTTTCATAACTTCTGAGACCTGAACCTCATGCTCTTAGGAAACAAAGATATGTCCCATATGGTCATGCTCGCCTAATCTAATCCTTAGATTGTAATCTTGTTGTCAGGATTCCGGCATTTACCCCAATTAAATCATGAGTCTCGAGCCAAACTTCCAAAACTTCCAAAGGATTTATTGGGAGTTAACGTGTCCGGCACTGCCTAGGTGTAGTCGACTCTGAGGCACATCAGTCATTGTCAGCTGTGACCCAAGCTTTTTCCCACGCTCTGCATATATCGTAATTCATATTCTCCAATGGGACCAAGCCAAGAGTCCATAGCCAAGAGTCATCAATCATGTTCTCCAGTTAAAATTTTGCATGGCAGAAACTTCAGTCACTTAGTTACTATCTTTGAAAAACTATTTATGGAATGCACCTTCAGTTTCCAAGCTGCCGCACTGCTCTTTCAAACCCCATTCCTCCCTCCCTTTCTGTTGGCAACTCCAAAAAGACCATAGAAATATTTTATGAGTTGACACTTGTTAGTAGAATGATCTTAAAGGGGAAGGCATCAAAATCCAGAAATAAAGGAAGGAACTGAAAGGAAAGAATTTATACTTTTTCTCCAAAGGAATCCTTGATCTGGGTTTGGAGAAGGTTTTCTGAGAAATTTGCTCTCTTCTTTCTTTATCATCAGATACTTTACTTCCTTCTAAACCAGGAACTTCCAACTTTGGCAACTTTAAGACTTGTGGACTTGTGGACTTCCAACTCCCAGAATTCCCTGGCCAGTGTGGCTGTCTGAGGAATTCTGGGAGTTGAAGTCCTCAGGTGTTCAAGTTAGCGAGGTTGGACATTCCTGGTCGAAACCTTAATCCTGCTGCTTTGATGCTGATGGAAAAAAACATGGGAAGTTGAATTTCCAACTGTGGTTGTTGCTTCTCCGGGCTTCCAAGACTCATTTGTGTTCCTCTTGGACCACCAGCCGGACCAAGGTTGTCCTCTCAATCTTTATTGGGGATACCCAAGAATGACAACTCCTGATGGTGGCCTGAATTTCAGAGGTCATTGAGAATCTTCCAAACGGTACTGGATATTTGGTTTATTTGAAAGACTCTTTCTTCTGTGCGAGTAGGTTTCGCTAAAAGTATATAGCAGAATATATTGGTGGATCCGGTGTGTTTCAGCTGGTCAAAACAGAGGGATGTATGTCACTGGGAATGGAAATTAGGAGGAACAGATGCTTGCTCTGGACATAGAAATCTCAATGCGCCAGGGTTATTTTACTGTTCATTTTCATTCCATGGGTTGCATAAATTATCTAATTTGAATTCGTCATCTCTCTCTCTCTCTCTCTGTCTTTTTCTCTCTCCCACTCCCTTTCTGTGTGTCTCTCTCTGTGTTTTTCTCTTTCTCACTCTCCCTTTCACTCTCTCTCTCTTTCTCCTTCTCTCCCTCTTTCCTCCTCTCTCCCCTCTGTCTTTCTCTCTCTCTCTCTCCTCCCTTCCTTTTCTCTCTGTCTTTCTCTGTCTTTTTCACTTCCTCTCTCTCTTTCTCTCCCTTTCTCTTTCTCTCTCTCTCTCTCCCTCCCTTTCTCCCTCCCTTTCTTCCCCCCCTCTCTCTTTCAGTCATACACAGAGACTATATATAGATGGCA